>JZKD02S1683137.1:149275-180101 GCA_000966675.3 Picea glauca
TGAATAAACTTTAATATCCACTTTTAAAGTTTACACCTCAAAATTTTCCACTTTGAATAAAAAATTCACTTTTAATAAACTCCAAAATAAAACCCACTTTGAATAAAGTGAATAAATCACTCTTCATGCTTCACTTAAAAAATATCCACCTTTTTGAATATTAAATTTCTTAAAAAACTCACAATACTCATTTAAAAAAAAATCACGATTTGCTTAAGAAATCGTACCACCTTTATTCAATTCTCCAAAAACAAAACTTTACGATTCAAACTCACACTTTAAAGTCATGCATGCAAACAACCCGCACCAGCCTTACGCATTCACGATTTCCACAGACTCTTCCATGCAATCGTATTTGCTCACGGATTTGCCTTATTCACGCAGTAAATATCACGCCATCTCTTCGTGGCTCTGATACCAAGATAAAATATGCGAAACAAACACACGGTGAGGCTACGCTCACTTTTGTATTATTCAATGAAGACGGATTACATCCTTGTATAGGAAAAGACTCGACCGAGTCTGTTACATGCAAACCAAAGACAACTAGACTCTTAACTAAGAACTGACTCTTAACAACCCATAGGGTCTTAGCCCTGTACTTAATCAATGGATGGATCCAATTTCATACCGAGATGCGGCTCTACCATGAGGAGCAGATCATTTCGATTGCCCTTCCATCCCGTGCAACAAGCTAACACTGGTTGGGTTGTTTCATTCTTGCCACCATTCACATTCAACACTCACCCCGCACGCACAAAATTATTCATACATTGAAAAGAAATTACATTCATCATATGCATTTCTACACCTTTGTATAGTATGGATCTCTCTATCTGAGTATCCTTGTATCCTCATTAAAAATAAAATAAAAATCAACAGCCTTTGTCCATCTCATTAACAATTTGATAACGAGATGGTTGAGTTGTTATCTTTGAATTCCTCTTGGGTTGATGAACCTTCGGAAACCTGTTTTTCTTCCTTCAACAAGGCATCTGTTTCCACATTTAATTCTCTGAAATATGATTGAAAGTAATGGTTTCTAAGGAGTGGCCACCTTCAACAGGCCTCAAAGTGATATTGGATACTTGTATTGGTCCATTCATTCAATTAATAATCAAACTAGAATCACCAAAAATTTGATTGACATTTTTTTCAATGCATATTTTAAAAGGAATTTTAAGAGTACCTATAGTTGTTGGTACTTTCCCCTAAGCCTACTTTGAAATTGACACAAAAAACATGTAAGAAGAACAAGCATGTAAGAAGAAGAAGAAAACTAAAGGGTTACACATCCCTTCAACTCATGATCAATGATGCATATGAGTATATTGTCACTAGGCTCATTTACATTGGTATTAGAGCCAAGCTCTGTTGGGGAATAGGGTGGAACACGACATGAAACAGAGAACACAATTCTATAGATAATCGAAGAGGAACAAAAAATTTGAAGATAAGGGTGGTGCCTAAAGACACCGTTAGAACACTTAAGCAAAGCCCATGCTGTGATCAAAACATCACATTGCATGTTGCACATCTTGATCTACATGATCTGTTGCATAATATCCATGATTGATCATGAACCAAGGGGTCTGATTTTATAGTCTCAACATCTAACCAACACCCATAGAATTCATAAGATCTTGTCCACATGTAACCATTAGTTGTTAGAGTTGATTCCGCCAAATCTGATATGTCGAGTCGGTTCGACAAGGATTCTCAACCCGACCGCCTATGCATCCAACTTGTAGTCGATTTTTGGGGTGGTTGATCCACCGCCCAATTATCTTCGACTGTTGGTCAATTGTCCAAATGACAGACACATCGACTACTCAACCAATTGGTGTAGTGTGTTGGTTGATCACCCAACCGATTGGATCCAGATGTAGGTTGACCTCTCGACCGACTGAACCCAAGAGATGTGTGATAAACCATTAATGCTTGATGTTCCAACACGTCCCCATCAACACACAACTCTGGAGATTCAGGAGTTGAAATTACGTCATTCAAACACCAACCCATAATTGCAGCTTCATGAATCCCAAGCATTGTGCAAAGCTTGATAAATATAACTTCAACTAAAGGTTTGGTGAAGATATCAACAACATGATATTTTGTTCTGAAATATTCAAGTGAGACCACATTCTCATGAACCAATTGTCTCAAATAGTGAGCATGGAGCTCAACATGCTTCATCTTATCGTGAGCAACATGATTGTCAACAACATGTATAACACTCTAGTTATCACAATAGATTGTAGTTGAGGTATGAATAGGAAGGCAAATATCTCCCAAAATTTGGTGAATCTATACTGCTTCAATACCTTATTAAACAACACCATGATATTCTTCTTCTGTAGTTGACAAAGAGATTACCTTCTGTTTCTTACACGACCATACCAAAGGTCTAGTGCTATAGTGAAACATATAACCAAAAGTGGACTTCTGATCATCACCATCACCATCCTAGTCTGAGTCGGGTGGTCGACTAGTGAATATGAACTTCAACAATACTTGGTCCCAAAATGAGAGGTACCCTTAAGATATCGAAAAACTTGTTTGAATTCTTTCCAATGGCTTTCTTTAGGGTCCTGCATAAACCGAGAAACCACACTGACAACAAAGGAAATGTTAGGTAGACTATGAGTGAGATAAATAACACTGTCAAACAATTATCAATAGAGTGTAGCATCAATTGCGAGTGTTTGACAGGTTTTGGTAAGATTTACTCCAAATTAAAAAGGAGTAGGTGATCCAAAATGGATCTGAAAAGGCCAAAAATTTGAAGTTCTCGGATTCAGACAAAATTAGCACCATCGCGTAGTGCTCGTCGCGTTGATTCCGACGATATATTTGATTTTGAAAATGGACTTCGTATGGAGAAGATATCACGATCTAAAGTTTGGTTCAAACATACAAAAAGTCAACTGGTCAAAGGTTGTACAACTAACGTAGCAGATGATGTCAACATGATGATGTGGTAGCACCAGGATGTGCCACGTGGCAGGAAATTTTGGCATTTTAGGGGTGATTTGGATCGGTAAGAATTTGACATGTGGCACTGTACATAAGTGACACATGGCAGTATGGTCCACATGGACCAGTGACAACATGACACGTGGTAGTACATATGACAAGGTGGCAGGACACGTGGAAGTACGATCTTGAGCTGCTAGTTAAAGTGACAGTACGATAGGGTGACGTGTCGGGTGATCGTGCTGCTGACTGTGGAGTTGACAGTGCAGTGACTTGAAGGTATAGTCCAATAAGGCGTTGACACGTGGCCCAATCAAAAGGTGCCACATGGCACCCCAAATCGGGCCAATAAGGCCTGGTCAAAAGTTTGGTTGAGCTCCTGAACGATCGAGCCCTCAACCTCTATTTCCATAGTGTTGTAACGACCCTCCACTAGCCAAGAAGGTGGGGTGGCATGGCTTGATAAGCCCACCACCCTCGCCATTGATAAAAATGTTGTGGTGATGGATTGGGAGCTACCCACCGACTAGGCGCCCAACCAATATATGGCATCTACAGAACCAAGGCTGACAAAAAAAAGGGGCGTAGGTGCCATGTGGACTAGCGCTCGGCCACATGGTGCACCATATGACTAGGAGTCAATGAAAAAGGGGTGCACGCCTAATATTTGGCAGGAAAGTGGGTTTTCCACTTTAGAAAGTTGATTTTTATATATTTAGGCCTGATTTTGATGGATTTTGGCCCTAAAATAGGGGATCTGAGCCTAGAAGGAGGCCCAAACTTGGGAAGAAGTTATGATTTGATTCCCAACATCATTTCTATTTAAACCAAGCCTTTTTGGAGGTTTAGAACAACATAATGATGAAGAATTTGTGAAGTCCGAGCCATTTTTATGCAAGGAAGCCATAAGAGTAGCTGAGTTTTGGAGGCCATTTCTAGGAGTTTTACTCCACCTTTTTCAGTGTCATCTGTTGCATCAAGTTCYTGAGACATAGCAGAACRCAATTGTGTCAATCAGAGACTTAAATGATGTAATTTTGATGTATATTTTGAGCATTGAAGATTAATAAAGAAGTCTCCCCCACTAAGACAAGGGCCCAGAGACGTAGGCAAATTTTCCGAAATCCGTTATCAACTTCTGGTGTCTTATATCTTCTTATGGTTTGTTGTATTTACTTCTTTATGTGCTACAAATTCTATTCTTAAGCTTCTTCTCCTTCTTATTAATTCTTAACTGGTAAATTTATACATGAAAAATACTTAACCATGTAATTTAAAAGATAATTTCAGATCAAGTGGTATCATAGCAAGTTGATAGTTGGTTGTTTTTGAGTATCCATGATTACCAAGGAAAATTTAAGGTGTGGTGAAGGAGAGATTGTAGAAGGAGATCCCGAGATTGGATTAAAAAAAAAGACATTTCAAAGTGAGAAGATGGTATATGAAGAAGGACTTTCTCAACAAGAAAAAGAGTTTCAAAGAACTTTCTTTGCCATGTCGGAGATGGTAAAAGTATTATATGAAGATTACTTGGAACAAAAGAGACATGTTCAAGGGGAATCTTCAAAGAAAGACAAAAGTGAAGAGGGATAAGACCCTCCAAAACCTCCTCCTTCACCTCCTTCATCTCCATCTTCTTCTTCTTCAAGTACAAGTTCAAGTTCTACTTCTACCGCTACTTCTGGAAGAAAAAAATTCTCATTCCCATAAACATAAGCCTGACATGCCATTACTTAAAATTCATGTGAAATTTGAGTTGCCCATGTATAATGGAGAAGTCAATGCTGAGAAGCTTGATAACTGGGTCAGATAGATGGAGGTATATTGCAATGTGCACCAAATTAATGATGAGGAAACCAAGATCAAATTGGCATTGCTTCATCTTGAAGGCACAACACTCATCTGGTGGGAGAGTAAGTTGCAACATAGTACTCAACAAATTGGTAATGTATTTCCTTCATGGCAAGATTTTATTTTTTCACTTAGAAAACAATTCTATCCATTGAGGTATAAGGAGAAGGATTTAATTGAATGGAAAAATTTTAAATTAAGAAAAGGACAATTAGTGCAAGAATACACAGATGCATTTCGTAAGATGGATTTGATGTTAAATATTCCATTACATACACAAGAAACTATGATGAAGTATATAGGAGGTTTTCCTGCTCATATTCGTAATATTGTGTTTATGTTTGGACCTACTAATATTGATGAGGTTTATGTTCAAGTGACATATATTGAAGCAGAAAAAACTGGAGTCAGTGTACCAGGGGAATCATCTTCAAAGAAAGAAGGCAAAGGAAAAGGAAAGGTGAAGAAAGAAAACTTCGTAAGAGTAGAGGAAGTGAAGTTCTCTTGCAAACATTGCAAGAAAGAAGGCAACAATGAAGAGCATTGTTGGAAATTTCACCCAGAGAAGAAACCAAAGTGGTTCAAAGAAAAGAAAGGGAGGCAAAAAGTTGCAGTAGCAGCACAATCAACAGACTTGGGGTCAGATTTAGGTGATGAGGCTAAAATCACAATAGTTGGTTTGTTAGGTAAAATTGGTGATGGTTTTGATTCAAGATGTAAATTGTTTCATATAAGGGTCATTATGAAACATACCAAGATCAACACTTTGTTAAATAGTAGATCTCAAGATAATTTAATTTCACAAGAAGTGGTTAAGCAACTGGGATTGAAAACTAAGTTACATCAGAAACCCTACTCACTAAATTGGATAAGAAAAAATCACAAATTGCCCATAACAAAGAAATGTGTCATAAAGTTTGCAATTACATATAAGTTTGTAGATGAGGTAACATGTGATGTGGTACCGCTAGAAGCATGTGGAATGGTCTTGGGTAGCCCTTATTTATATGATCACAAAACAATCTTCTTCAAGGAACATAATAAATATCACTTAACTAAAGAAGTGACAAAATATGTTGTTCATTCTCATTGTATCAAAGGGAATCAATCTCTTCTAACAATGGAACAATTAAAGAAGGCAACTTATGCAAGAAATACACCTATAATTGTACCATTTGATCTTAAGCAAGAAAGTAAAATGGTCATAGCATGTAGATCTAGCCATACTTTGCTTCAAGGTGAGGTTTTGTCGTGTAGACCTGTAAAGAAGAACATACATGTTGGTTCATTTTTAGTCATGTTTATGATATTGTTATCACTGCTAATGTTTCCTACATGGATAGTAGTGAATTCAAAATGATGTGAATGAATAAAGATGGTTAACAATATGTGTTCAGTTATCATGGTTGTTTTGCAATTGATTATGATGCGACAGGTGAACATGATAGATTTGATAGACAAATGACAAGTGGGGAGGCCTATCCTGCACTTGATGTCTAGTTAATATCTTTTTGGAGGACCAAAAGGTCTCAGTGGGGAGGTGTGATCCAAGATGGATTTGAAAAGGAAAAAAATTCAAAGTTCACGAATTTTGATGAAACCAATGCCATCATGTAGTGATGTTCACACTGATTCCGACAATATATTTGGTTTCGAAAATGGAATCTGTATGGCGAAGATATTATGATCTGAAGTTCAGGTCAAACATACAAAAAGTCAACCGGTGAAAGGTCATACAACTAATGTGGCAGATGACATTAGCATGATGATGTGGAAACACCAGTACGTGCCACATGGCAGGAAATTTTGGCATTTTCACGGGTGATTTGGACCGGTAATAATTTGACACATGGAAGTATGGTCCACATGGACCAGTGATAACATGACATGTGGTAGTACGGATGACAATGTGGCATGACACATGGCAGTACAATCTTGAGTTGGCAGTTAAAGTGGCAGTACGATAGAGTGATGTGTTAGGTGATCGTGTTGATGACTGTGCGGTTGACGGTGCAGTGACTTGATGATATGGTCCAATAGGGTGTTGACATGTGGCCCAATCACAAGGCACCACGGGCACCCCAGACTGGGCCAATAAGGCCTAGTCAAAAGTTTGGTTGAGATCCCGATGGATCGAACCCTCGACCTTTGTTTCCGCAATGTTGTAACGACCCTCCACTAGCCAAGAAGGTGGGGTGGCGTGGCTTGATAACCCACCACCCTCGCCATTGATAAAAATGTTGTGGCGATGGATTGGGAGTTACCCGCTGACTAGGCACCCAACCATATGGCATCTACTGAACCAAGGCCGACAGAAAAAAGGGGCGCGGTTTCCATGTGGACTTGCGCTCGGCCACATGGTGCGCCATATGAACAGGAGCCAACGAAAAAGGGGCGCGTGCCAAATATTTGGCAGGAAAGTGGGTTTTCCACTTTAGAAAGTTGATTTTTATATATTTAAGTCTAATTTGGATGGATTTTGGCCCTAAAAAAGGGGATCTAAGTCCAGAAGGAGGCCCAAACTTGGGAAGAATTTAGGATTTGATTCCCAACATCATTTCTATTTAAACCAAGAATTTTTGGAGGTTCAGAACAACATAATGATGAAGAATTTGTGAATTCCAAGTCATTTTTAAGCAAGGAAGCCAGAAGAGTAGTTAATCTTTGGAGGCCATTTCTGGGAGTTTTACTCCACATTTTTCAATGTCGTCTGTTGCATCAGGTTCCTGAGATAGAGCCAAAACAATTGAGTCAATCAGAGACTTAATTGATGTAATTTTAATGTACATTTTGAGCACTGAAGATTAATAAAGAAGCCTCCCCCACTAAGAATAAGGCTTGGAGATGTAGGAAAATTTTTCGAACTCTGTTATCCACTTATGGTGTCTTATATCTTCTTATGGTTTGTTGTATTTACTTCTTTATGTGCTGCAAATTCTATTCTTAAGCTTCTTCTCTTTCTTATTAAGTCTTAACTGGTAAATTTATACATGCAAAATACTTAACCAAGTCATTTAAAAGATCATTTCGGATCAGTAGGACAAGGCTTGGAATCAACCATCTTAAAACGTGTCAACAGATCCATCACATATTTAGAAAAAGAAATTAAAAATCCATCACAAACTGGTAATACTTGAATACCCCAAAAATAATGCAGAGTACGCATATTTGTCATGTCAAAGGAGTCGAAAAGTTGTTTCTTCAACTTAAGGATGAGATCATTATTATGGTCAGTAATGAGTGATTCATCTACATATACAATAACAATCAAAGTGTCTCCATTGGTATGCAAAACATACAAGATGTGATCATATTCACACTGTTTGAAACCAAGTCAAAGAAAGAAACTGTCGTTCTTAGAATACCAAGCGATGGGAGCCTACTTCAAACCATAAAGTGACTTATTGAGTTGACAAACCGAATTTGAATTTGTCACAAAATTGAGTGGTTGTTCCATGAAAATTTCTTCTGACAGGTCTCCATGAAGAAAAACACTATTCACATCCATTTGATGGATTTTCCATCCAAAACGAGCAACAAGGGAAATAATCCGTCAAACATAGTTCATCTTTGTGATAGTTCAAACGTGCTTTATGTCACTCAACAACACCTTCAGAAGTAAATTTGGTCCTATAGATCCATCGAAACTTCACAATGTTCTTTCCTTATGTTAGGGGAACCAAGTCTCAAGTTTTATTCTTTGATAAAGAATCAATTTCTGTCTTCATGGCCTGCTCCCATTCAGGTCATCCTACAACATCTAAGTAGGTAACATGATCAAAAGTTTCAAGTACGTGAGTCATCAAGGCAACGCTGACATGTTTATTTTGACTTCAAGTCCTTCATCTGTAGGATGCATATCCAACATCATCTTTAGAAACTTCAATTGTCTTGGTAGCCCATCGGGGGTTGAAATAGAGGATGAAGGACTAGTCAAATCGGAGGTCGACGTTCAAGTCGAAACATGGGGAAAGTTTGATTGTCCAGTCGAAGGACTGAAAAATGGAACAAGAGCACAAGTATCAGAGACAACATGAAAGGGATCTTTGTGTAGCAATCCAAAAGAAGAATTCAACAACTTAATGCCAGAAGACTTCTCATCAAACTGAACATTACGTCTGATAATGATTTGTAATTTGATAGAATCAAACAATCTATATGATTTTGACTCTTCATAGTAGTCCATCGTGATGCAAGCATGGATTTTTGCATCCAACTTATTTCTACATTAATCAGGAATTTGAGCTTAGGAAACACATCCAAACACATGGAGGTGGTTTGTTGAAGGCTTCTTCCCATACTATCATTCGACTGGAGCCATGGAAGGAACAACAAGAGTCAAGATGTTATTAAGCAGATAATTTATACAGTATACTGCTTTAGCCCAAAAGTGAAGAGGCAGGTCTTTATCGTACATAAGACATCTAGCCATTCAACCAACATTTGATTCTTGTGTTCTTCAACTCCATTCTGCTGAGGTCTGTGAGGAACCAAGTGCTACCAACCAATACCAGATCATAGTAGGTATTATTCAAAAGGTCGATTTACATACTCACCACATTTCATGATCTCAAGCATTTGATGGGTCGACCACATTGTTTTTCAGCAAAGGCTTGAAACTCCTTGAACTTTTCAAGAAAATGTTCTTATTCTTCAAAAATTAAACCCATATATAGCAAGATAAATCATCAATGAAAGTCAAAATGTACCTTGCACCTGCTAGTGAAGGTAAATTGATGTAGCAAACATCACTGTGAACCAAATCCAATAGGTTCTATGCTCGCCACACTTTCCCAAAGTTGAATGGTTATTGATGATGCTACCCAAGTACATATCCCATACAAACTCCTTTAGGGGGAAACACCTTGGGAAAACCAACAACCATGTTCTGAGTTTCCAGTGCCTGTAGACTTCATAAATTCATGTGTCTGAGTCGCTCATTTCAAATTTGAGTTCTATTGTCAGTGTGAGAAACAAGTGCAGTTGGTTCGGGTTCAGGTCGAGATAAGTCACAAAACTTGTATAAATTGTTCGTTGGGCCAAGAAACCTGCCAACGACGATCGACTTAATTTCTTCAAATCATGAACATAGAACTGATGTTGCCAAAATTATATAATCTTACCTATCTATGTTAACTAAGAAACAAATAACAAATTGATACTGAGATTTGGCACATGATAGACATCGAAAATCTTCCCATATCGACCAACAACATCACCTCGACCATCAACATCCAGATAAAAATCATCAGCAACACATAATTTACTCTCCTTAGCTTTATTTAGTCTTATGAATAAAGAGACATATTTATCCATGTGATGGGTGCACCTAGACTTGACTTCCCATTTGTTCTATTCAAAATGAGACAACAAGGCCCGAGAAGTTTCGACTTGGAAGGTGAAATTATCAGCGGGTTGGCGAACAACACACACGTCTCCTTCAAGGCATTTAACCTTCTCTAGATCGTCTCTCTTCTTATATCAAACTTTATCCACATGTCAATTCTTTCCACAATACCAACGTGTCTTCTTCTTTTGACTTTGTTGTGGTTGTCTTTGGGATCCCTAGTCATGATATGAAGGTTTCTATGGAGAAGCATCAGACTACACTTTGTTCTTGGGATCCACCTTTCCCTTTCCCTTGAGAAAGTGGGCCTGGTGTTTACCACCAATATTTCCTTTTGCAAGAAATATATGTTGATCAATAATCAAAATACCAAAGGAATCTTCAAAGGTGTAATAATTACCATCTTCCTTGTGTGCTTTCCAATTGGTGCGGAAAGTTGACATGAACACGTCAAATGATGTTCATAAGTTCATTAGGACCAGCTTGATGATTTGTTCATCCTTCTTCTGATAGTTCTTTATACATTCACCCAATTTCAACTGGAGTTCCTTGACACATGCCAAATAGTCCTCCATTCTCTCAAAAGAATGAGGATCGAGAGAGATCAACTCTTTCTCCAACTATATGACGTGACTCTCATCGAATCAGTCGAACAACGACTTCAACTTATTCCAGACTTGATGAGGATAATTGATTCTAATGAGGTGAAAATGAATCTCATATGATATGTAGGTCATAATGAATCCTACAACCTCATCCTTCTTTCCATCAAAAATAGATTTTTTCTAATCGTTTGTTGGATTTGGAATCACCACCTTCGTATACTGCCATAATCCTTTTCTCTTCAATAGGGTTTCCATATCTGGTGCCCATACTGCCTAATTTGACTCATTCAGAACAACATGATCAATATTCAAAACCATCTTCATTATCTAGATAGATTGGTTTGTTCCAATAAGTTCCAATTAGTAAAACACTGACCCATAGTCAATCATGCAACAATTTCGACTCAACAAGGTTTGTATATAACAAGTTAAGGGTTTAAACCCTATTTCATGTCATGTTCCACCCTATTTCCCATAGTGTGCCTAGCCGAATATTTTGATCGTGCACCTTTTGAGGGCGTGCGACACCACGAGATTTCTTGCTTGGCTATTTGGAAACACCAAGGCTACTTTGTCTAGACTATGCCTCTTCACCTAGAACATACCCATACTTTGTTCTAGGCTATAGACAAGTCACACTCTGACTCTAGTGAAACTCTTGTATACTTAGAAATTTGTTAACAACTTTAACACTTGGTTGTATTTAAGAATACATCCATGAACATGAAAAGCCAAGATAAAAAAAATGAAATAGACAAGAGAAACATAGATATAGTGCGGGTGACACAAACTGTCCCTAACACTTGGCTAAGGCTTTGTTATTGTAAAACAATTATAACATGAGCACTACCAGCTCAATTTACAACTTCGGTAGAGTCTCACAACTTGCCTCACTTCACCAAGACACTCATACACAGATTCGTCATAAAGACTCTTTGTCACAATTGTCTCTTCAACCTCTTGCGGTGCACCTCAGACATGTTGCCTCTTCGTTTCCAAAGACTTTGGTTCTGTCTCCCACATTTCGGTTATGTCTCCCACATGCCTCCAACAAAAATGCATTTCCATATTTCACCAAAATCGGCCCAAGAGAAACTCACCCAAATATATTCATCAAATCCTCCTCAATAAATCACAAGTCCTCCCAAGTGGAGCGACTTGGATCCTTGAGGGAACTCACACTCTTGGTCTACTTTAGAACCGCAGAGCTCTCCTCATCTTCTAAGTTTTCTCCTCTTGGTTGTGTGCCCTCTTTCCTTTATAGTGATCTGGATTATTTTGAGAATGAAATGAAGGCATAGATATAACAATGAAATACACATAAATATTGCAAGAAACAAAGAGATAMAGTAATACACAATTTCTATTAATGAGAGAAATGTATAGAAATTGTAAAAATACAAGGTGAATGAACTCGCTAGAATGGTGGAATCTTATCTCTGAGAAGAGATGTGAGAGATACACTAATTCACAAGAAGATGATGTTTACAATGAGGATCCAAAGGCCTATTTAACATAAAGAAAATCCAAAACCCTAACCTTGGAAGATGAAACACTAAAAGGATTGTGGGCCACGATGGGGGTAGTGATACATCAACTTCCTGAGGGTGTAACTTTTGCATACGATCTCCATTTGAGGCGCACGATATCTCATTATAAAGGTATAAACGTGAAGAACACATTTTTACTGGGTCCAGGATAGAGCCTACGACTATCACCTAATCCCCTAAACATAAAAAATATGTCGTTTAAGGAATCAAAACGACCCTGAAAGTTTGAGACCCCAAAAACTATAGAAAAACTGCGAAGGTGGAAAACTATATTTTGAACCAGTGGAATAGGTGGGTGGCCACCAATATCCACCTGGATATTTCATCCCTCCTTAGGAAGAAATGGTCTCCATTGTGTCAAGTTCCCAGGGAAGCTTTTGTTGAATCTAAACCTTGGTGAGTTGTTTGCCTTGCTGAAGAAGTTGTCCTACTTAGCTTGTTGAAGGTTGTCATGAACCTCTTGCTGGAGGGATTGGATCCATTCAACCGAACTACCTTCATGATATTCCTGAGTGTGGGAGGACTCTATCAATGAAGATGCAACATGAAGAGTATGAAGGGCTCTGCTATGAAAATGCTTGATTAGGAAGTGTGGAGGCACCCCTATAAGTGAAGTAAGAATATGTTTGTGCACTTCTACAATCTTGTTGATCCACTTCTTCTGGATAGAAAGGTATTGGGAAGATGCTACAGTGGTTGCAATGTCCTTCTATTTTCCTTCTGAACATATCATGAAGAAGCTAAAAAATTTCATATGAGAGACTACTTTGCGGCACTGTTTTGGCAGGACAGTAGTCGGAACTACCTTTGGTACCCTATAGAGCTGACCCCCCAGAGTAACAATGAAACTACGGGGTCGAGACTCATAAATAGCATGACATTTCCACATATATGGCTGGCCTAAAATAACATCACTACTTTCAATGGGGAAACATCACATAGTTCCTCATCCTTGAAGGGCTTGATGTCATAGGATAGGCGACACTACTAGCTAACGCAAAGATATCGACCCTGGTGAATCCACCCAATGTTGTATGGCTACGAGTGTGGTGTTGTCGACAATCCCAACAAATTGATGACCTCTTCTGAGATGAGATTTTTTTGGCTTCTACTATCAACAATGAAAGGCAATGGGGTCCCCTTCATCCACATCTGTGAATGGAAGAGGCGCTCCCCCTCTTCAGGATCCTCTAGTTCTTCTAGTTGGATTGTTGTGGTCACAATAGTAGAAGTGGGTTTTGCATCAATGATTTGTCTCATTTTATTGTTTTCTGAATTAGTGGGCCACCAAAGCGAGCACCCATCTCTGTTCGCAAAGTTGTTACTATTTTAAACTTCCCTTGCTAGTCTAGCTGAGCAGGGAAGTTTCTAATAAATAATTAGCACGTTTTTTTTGTCAGGCAGTTAACTAAATAAAAAGTGAAACAATTCTTGTCAGTTAGAAATAAAGAAGCAAGTTTATTCCCATTGTTGTAAACAAAAATTGCCCAGTCTAATAAAATGGAGAGAATGTAGACTCTTGGCTTCATAGTCTTTCCACATACTTTTGTACATGTTCTGAGATGATGGAAGACATGAAGCTTCAGATTGCCAGTCTAAAACTTGAGGTAGTTGCACATACATGGTGGGACGCTTAGCTGGAGACTTATTCCTAGGTCATGGATAGAGGTGACCCGGTCGAGAAACATACACCACACATTACAATGTGGGATGGATTCTTCCAGGCTCTCAGAGAGCGCTTTTACCCACAGGGCTATTGCCAGAAACTCCTTGCTAGATGGTTGCAGTTCCAACAACTGGCCAACCAGTCCGTACAAGGATACATCGACATCTTCTACAAACTATCCATCCAACTCCACATCACCGATCTAGAAGATGTATTGATTGTGAAGTTAAATTATGGCTTATTGCTAAGCATCTGTCACGAAGTTGATTTGTTTGATACGTCTTCCTTGGAAAAGGCCTTTCTTTGGGCCTTGGCTATCGAACGTAAAGTGGCTCCTCAAATATTCTCACCCCAACCCAGATATGACCCTTCTACTGTTATCCCTTCTTAAGTTACCCATACCACCACCTCCACACCTTGAACGACGCCTAAGTGTACCTTCCACAAGACCAACTCACATGCTTCTATCGATTTTCAGGCACTTTAGAACCTTCACCCCAACAAAACTCCTTTTGTAGAGGCCGCTCAATCCAATTCCCCTGACACTCTTGAAGTCATTTCTCTCAAAAATCCTATAGAAGCTGATCCATCTCTAATTTTTATGACCACTAATGAACATGAAACATCTCTTGTGCCCCTATTTACCCACAATTGTCAAATTAAGCATGTATTGGCTACTCTCATCCTAGACAATGGAAGCCAAAAGAACCTCATTGCCCATGACTTGGTCCAACGCTTACAACTCCCAACTACTTCGCACCCTGAACCATATCATCTCAAATGGGTACAAAAGGAAGGCCTGCACCTCATTGTCTCTCGATGTTGTGCAATTATCTTCATTATTGGCCCTTTCTGGGATAGTGTGCTGTGTGATGTTTCTCCTTTAGATTGTGCTAACACGTTACTTGGAATCCTCTACCAATAGGCCCAGAACGTCGTTTATCATAATAAATTCCATAAATACCACCTGGAACATGAGGGACACACCTATGTTCTCACCTCTTCTACCCCTCAATCCACACAACCTATGACCAGACAAGCAGCCGTTAAAAAAGTAAGTCTGAACAAATATGTTTCCTTGTGTTTGTTTCAGCCCATTAAAATAGACCATCTGACTATCCCAACACCTTAGGACACACCTTTGATCTCATTTCAGAAGCCTCTTTTCTCAATGCCCCTTCATACCACCTTGCTCCCCAAGAGGATGATGTGATAACACGCCAACCTGACCAAATTCTGAATTTAGGCCCTACTCCAGCCTCATCTTTTCCTTTTGCATCTCCAACATTTCTTATGACAAAACAAGTTTTTGTCCCAATAGTCTCCGCCAACAGGTTATGTACTCCAACACAAGTGCTAACATATTATAACACTTTTCTTGGAAATTCCTCTTTTTCCAAAAACATTATTGAGAAAGCTTCATCCAAACATAATTTTTACAAATGCAGTATAGCATGACAAAATCATCTGTAGAGGCATCCCTTATTAGTTGGAGAAGTTAATCAGACAAAGTGTATTGGAAACACCCGTTGTTGTTCTAGGGAGCTTGTATTTAAGTGAAATGCCGAGGTAGATAATGAAGCACTGGCTGATCAATATCGAGTGGGGTCTTCACATCACCAACAAGAACAACACTTAGCATAGTTTTATACCCATACTTTCTCTCAACGCCATCTTCGGGTAGTCGATGCATTACCAACTACACTAGAGCATGCACAATAGAGGCCTCATAAAATTCACACACCATTTTTCTTTCACTTGGAAGCTCACATGTGGATCTTCCAGGAAAATAATTGATTCAGAGGAAAACATCATCAACTGCGCCCACTAAGATATGATCCTGACATAGTTCGATAAAGCATTGGAGAGAATGCACAAAAAATTTCTTCATTTGCTGGTAGAAGCGGGGATTCTTCCGGATCTAAACATGGAGGAATTAGGCCAATAAATAGGGCACCCATCTCCCTTCACATAGTTGTTTCTATTGTAAACTTCCCTCACCAGTCCAGCTAAGCAGGGGAGCTTCTAATAAATAATTAGCATGATTTTTTCGTCGGGAAGTTAGTTAAATAAAAAGAAAAACAACGCTTGTCAATTAGAAATAAAACAGTAAGTTTCTTGTTGTTGTTGTAAACAAAAATCACCCAGTCTGATAAAAATGGTGTCTTCTTGTTGAAAAGACGATAGATGGTCATTTACTTCTCAATTCCAATATTGTTCTATTTCATTCTCTGCGTATTTTTGTATTGTGCAATGTTTTATTATTGTGCCAGTCTATTTTGTTGTTGCATTTTAAATTTTCCATATATAGAGAATTGCAGATCAATTAGGGTCTGAGTCGGGGCTCGAATCTATTTCTTTGAGCTCGACCACCAATGATTATTTTGAGCGACATTCATCATTGTTGTGCCAAGGAATGTTTTGCAAGGTGCACTACTTCCCAGTGCCCTTCTTCGTCTTCTTGTTACCCTTCTTTTCCTTTGGGTTGGAATGGTTGTCTTGAGGTTGGTTGTTTTGTGAGTTAGGGATGCCTTTACCATACTTTGGTTGTTTCCAATTTGCAGACCCGAACTCTCGCTTGTTCTGTCGCTTAAATTTCTGCTCGATTTTGAAAGTATATCTATAAGCGGCTTTGGTAGTGAGATGTCCAAAAACTCCATTTTGGTTTGGATGTACTTGTGTAGATCCCCACGGTATTTTAGAACCAAGTGTCACTCAGAGTCTTTGATACCCATCTTAGTGCACAAGGTATGGAAGGTATTTATGAACTCCAACATTGTTTGGCCCCACTCTTGACGTAGTGTGGTCCATCTCATGTATTGGTCGTCATAGTGTCCAACTGGGAAATATTGTTCCTTGATGGCATCCATAAAAAATTCCCAGGTGGGTTCAACCACAAACATTCAAGAATCCTCTGTGAAATTTTTATTATAGTAAGTTTCCCACCAATATTTTACATGGGGGACAACCTTAAGGAGCACACATGTGATCTTTTCCTCGTTGAACAAATTGTGGACAGAGAAATAACCTTCTAGCAAATTTAACCACTTTTCCAAAGAATCTGCATTTATCTGACCTGCAAACATAGGAATATCAAAAATAACTTGTACCTTGAAAGGGGCGATGCTTCCAAAGTGGCTGCTTGATGAAGACGTGTTTGTTGTTGTCGAAAATTGTCAAAGGATTTGGGAAAAATTATCTAGCATTTCGTCCCTTTGTCACGCGAGGGCTTCCTTGAACAAAAAATGAATATAATATCTTGCTCCCTCGCCTCTCTTTTCTTCTTCCATGGGAGTTTGGTTGGGCTGGCGAGAGCGGTTGTCCTTAAGAGAAACTAGCTCGAGACCCAACTCTCTATACTCTGACCTTGTCGGGGACATGCACTAAGAAATGACAAGGAACAATCTTCTTTGATACCACTAATCCAAATTATTTTGAGAAAAAAATGAGGTAGAGATATAACAATGAAATACACTTAAATATTGCAAGAAACAGAGAGATACAGTAATACAAAAATCTATTAATGAGAGAAATGTACATAAACTATAAAAACACAGAGTTAATGAACTCGCTAGAATGGTGGCAACTTATCTTTGATAAAAGATGTGATGGATACACTCATTCGCAAGAAGATGATGTTTACAATGAGGCTCGAAAGGCCTTTTTAACATAAAGAAAATCCAAAACCTAACCCTGAAATATGAAACACCAAAAGGTTTGCGGGAAACAATGGTGGTAGTTGATATATCAACTTCTCAAGAGCATAAATTTTGCATATGATATTCGTTTGGGGCTCATGCTAACTCATTGGAAATGTCTAGAGGAGAAGAACACATTCCAACTAGACCCAATATAGAGCCCACAATTACTCCCTAGGGCCCCAAACGTAAAAAAAATGTCATTTAGGAACTCAAAAAATGGCCCCAAAAGTTTGGGACCCGAAAAACTGTAAAAAAATTGTGAAGGTGGAAAATTCTATTTCGAGCTAGTGGAATAGGTGGGTGTAAATTGATATCCACCTATATCATATAGGCTCCCATCTGTCACATCTCTTTTCCCATGGGTGATTCGACCCATTGGTTCACCAATTCACGCCAATTAGCAAGGTTAGGTCGACTCCTCATGTGGGTGCGTTCGGACGACTTGCCTAGCCTACCCACTGAATGCTTCATTCTGTCACATCGATGACCCACCGATATGTCTAAATGACTCATCATCTTGGGTGTGCACACCCATTAGGTGAGTCGAGTTGACTCTCCTAAGTGCACCCCCCATGCCTTAGTTGATTTTCCATTGTTGTTGGAGCACCCAAGTCATACCCTCAACCCTTCATCAAATCGTTTGTCGTTTGACTTGTGTCGCAAGGAACCTTGGTTGGAGTCTCCTCTTATCATGTTGCATTCCCAAGAAACCTTGGTTGGAGTCTCCCCTTAGCATGTTGCATGCCTAAGGAACCCCAAGTCTCCCCTATATGAATACTTTTATCTCCTCATTCGCACTGAGCATTATGCCTACCCGATTTTCTCCGTTTCAATATGTGGTGGAAATGTGCATGCCTAAGATTGGTGCCGTAGGCCTTACATCCTCCCTTACCTCAAGTCATTTTAGTCCTGGAAAATATCCACAAAATATGTGATCTCCAAGTCTCTTCCCAACTTGTCCCCCCGCTACCACTAAGTCTACTGTAAACCCTAAGTTTCGTGCCAACTGGAAATGCCAAGCTTCCTTGTGAAGTGGAAACCCCAAGTTTCCAAATCGCACCGCAATCATCCAAAACATATGTAACCATCCACACTACCCTCTCCCAAAATTGTGCGCGACCAAACTGTCTACAACAATGGAAAGACATCTCTTCCCCAACTCTACTCACAATGTCTAAGCTGCCATTGTCACTCTACGATGAACACTCTTTGTTTCGTTGCTGCTACTACCTAAATTGTTGTTTCAACCACAAAAATGTCTAAATGTTGAACTTCTATGAACTTGATGTTGCACCCATACTTCAACCAACTCTATCATGTCTCCGCATAATGCTAGCCTCAAGTCCTTCACTAGTTGGGTAGCTAGTCCAACCATCATGACCAATTTTTGAAATGTGCATCTCCATGCGCGAACTTAGTACTTTTTGTCTGCATCTATGTCACTCCATCCAAATCCAAAGACTAAGGCAAGTGTCCATCCTTGCCTCTTTCTGCCATTGTTCGATCTTCGTCAAGGATATTTTCCACAATGTCTAAGTGTTGCACTTCAAACCTATTGGTGTGTCTGTACTCAGAACTCCTTCCATAATTTAGTTCATTCATGCAATGATATTATACCAATGAAAGGTTTCCCCTCACCTTGCTGCACTATGGATTCACTCCAAAATAAATTCATCTACAACAACTTGACTCCACTGTCCACCTCATGGCACAGTTAGTCAATCCTTGCACGAAAACTGCACGTCCATACTGCCTTTTCCTCACTACTTCATCACCCATCCATACTATTGTGTCTACTTCTCTATGCCTTGGAATGGTTAGGCTTCACCCTCAACCATGTTGCCCCAAAGAAAGAGAAACACCCATGTCCAAGTACTCCCTTCATGATTCGATATGCTTGTTCGTAGAATCCTCCAAACAAAGGTAGGTCCTCAACTCCCCTCCTTTCGTAAAGTCACCTTAAACACAACTCAACATCTGTGATGAGTGTGTCCAACACACCTACAATCCTCAAACCTCCCAATGAACTATCCAAAGCACTCCAAGTAGAATGAGTCACCTCAAATAACTTTTGTGCCTTAGACACTTTCGAACCAATACTCTACCAACCTCAAACAACGACCTTCGTTGGATATATAAGTCATCGCACAATCGTCCGCAAGTCACCAAGGTGTTCTTTGACTCATCCAATGTCCCATAACAAATGCAAGAGAACACCACCCAAGTCACTTAGTCTTCATTCTTCCCATTCATGTTGACTGCCAATAATTCTTGGGTGACTTCTTTGCTGAATCCATCCATCTCCTAGAACAAACTTCCTTGCACCACTTGAAAGCGTCCAAACTTTGGCACTATCGTCATGAATGCCAATTCGTCATGTAACCCAATGAATATGAATATGACACCAAAAACAAGGGTGCCTCACCCATCCTCTCAAACTCATCACGTACAGACTTCACTGCCCACTTCACCTCAATGACCTCTCCAACACAACTCATCAAAGAGTTAGGAAGATCCCCTAAGCCACCTCTACGAATGTATCCAAATATGCCTAAGTCCATCACGAGACTCATCCAAATAGGTCATCCCAAGTTCTCCACACATTCACCCAACTAAGGCATTCCAAAATATTGCAAGACTTCTTTGAATCTACACCTCTTGAGTCACCCTAAACTTTGTTGGTTTTCAAAGAGGAAACATAATGCACTTGAACCACTAAGTCATCCATCTTCCCTTCAAAACGATCATTGCAACACTTGGAAAATGCAAGAAATCATGCCAACCATACCTTTATCAATGGCATCGTTCGTTGCAACCATGTTCTAATTTTGTTGTCTTGGACCTCCTCTTTCCCAAGCAGCTAACACTCCACATGAACTTCCCTCAATCACCATCCACAAATCCACAAATCGGTAAGATCTTCACTGTGATACAAGGATGAGTCCATCTGTCCACTTAAAAAATATGTCTAAGTACCAAACTTTGCATTCAAGCAGCCAAACTCATCTCTAATGTCTTGTCATCTAAGCACCTTGAATTTTTCTACTTAAAGGCACCATGCACCCAACGCCTGACTGTCAAGTCATGCTGCTATTAACCAATTGTTGTAACTTTGCAAAGAGATACCTCATCTGAAGGTTGTGGTCTACCCACAGACAACCCAACTCAACTCAACTATGTTCTCGACAATGCATGACATGAATATGTCATGAAATAAATGTTCTCAACCAACTACCTGTTTCGGAGTTTCTTTGGGTCACCTCAAATCGTCCAACGCACCCAAGTGCTTCACCTTGCTGCAACCCAAAACGTCTCCCCTTCGTAATCACTTCTGCGGTCAACCGCTGCATTTCGCTTTTATGATCACTTCTGCGGTCAACCGCTGCATTTTGCTTCTATGATCACTTCTGCGGTTATATCTATGACAAGTCATGCAGAAAATCCTGTATTCAATTACCTTTCCCAAGATATCGGTTCACCCATTGAACTTTGCACCTGGTCTCTCCAAGGTGTGCAAAATAGGCCCAACATCAACTCTGTGACAAGTTCTGCGATCACCCACCCTGTCCAAGTGCTTCATTTCACCACAAAATTTTCTATCAGTCTCTACAAGAAGTGCACCTAGCTCAACCTTCCCATTGCACCATCAACCAAACCTATGCCATAAATGTGATGCAAAGTCTGCGATGAAAAAGTTTGCTACACTGAACCATTCACTAATTCTGCGAACGGTCCCACTGAATTTCCTTCACAACAAACATCCTTCAAAGTTTTCTCTGATATGATCTATCGTCGAGGTAGCGGTGAAGAGCTCCCCGACCCTTCTCCAAAATATGCAACGAATCTTTTTTGATACCATATATCATCGAGATAGTGATGAAGGGATCCCTAACCCTTCTCCAAAAATGCAATGAATCCTCTTTGATACCATCTATCATCGATATAGTGGTGAAGATATCCCCAACCCTTCTCCAAAATATGCAACAAATCTGTTTTGATACCATCTGCCATGTCCCCACAGTGTGCCTAGCTGAATCTTCTATTCGTGCACATCTTGAGGGTCTATAGCACCATGACATTTCTAGCTTTGCTGCTTAGCAACACCAAGGTTAGTTTGTCTGGACTATGCCTCTTCACCTAGAGCATACCCATACTCAATTCTAGGCTACCGACGAGTCACACTTCTACTCTAGTGAAACTCGTGTATATGTGGACATTTGTTAACAACTTTAACACTTAGTCATATTTAAGCATACATCCATGAACATGAGAATCCAATAGAACAACAACAAAATAGACAAGAGAAACATAGATATAGTACAGGCGGCATGAACCGTGCCTAACACCCGAATAACTCTTTGTTATTGTAGACCAATTATAACATGTGCACTACTGGCTTGATTTACAACTTCGATAGAGTCACACAACTTTCCTCACCTCACCAAGACACTCATACACATATTTGTCACCAAGACTATCTGTCACAATTGTATCTGCAACCTCTTGCGATGCCCCTCAACTGCAGATGTGTTGTCTCTTTATTTCCACAGACTTTAGTTCTGTCTCCCACATGCCTCCAACAGACATGTGTTTCCAGAATTCACCAAAATCGGCCCAAGAGAAGATCGCCCAACTTTTTCCACTGAATCCTCCTCAAGGCAGCACAAGTCCTCCCAAGTGGAGGGAATTGGCTACTTGGGAGGGCTTGTCTCCTTGAGGGAGCTCGCCCTCTTTGTCTGCCTCAAAATCCCAGAGCTCTCCTTGTCTTCCAAGTTCTACCATCTTGGTTGTGTGCCATCTTTCCTTTATAGGTGTCAATCTATCACATATCTTTGTTCATGGGTGAGTCGACTCGTACCAAGTTGTGCCCCTTTGCAAGGTTGGGCTGACTCTTCATGTTGGCGTATTTGGGTGGCTTGCCTAGTTGACCCACCAAATGCTTCATTTTGTCGCATGTCCGACCCACTGATATGTCTAATCATCTCGTCTTCTTGGGTGGACATGCCCCTTAGGTGAGTCAAGAAGACTCTCCTAAGTGAGACCCCCATGCCTTAGATGATTTTCCATCATTGGTGGAGAACCCAAGTCATGCCCTCAACCCTTCATCAAACCATTTGTTGTTTGACTTGTGTCACAAGATACCTTGGGTGGAGTTACCCCTTATCACTTTGTGTGCCCAAGGAACCCCAAATACCCCCTATATGAATAATTTTATCTCCTCATTCGTACCGAGTTCTCTTCCTACCCTATTTCTCTTGTTTCGGTCTGTGGTGGAAGTGTGCATGCCTGGTCTTGGCATCACAAGATTTACACACATCGAGCTAAGGCAATTAAGACCTAAGAATTTGATTGAAGATAGAAGTACGAAAAATTTCATTTAAAGGAAGTTCATTAATAAATGTCAGATATCTTTTGAACCTCCAAAGAAGATGACCAATTATAGTCCACTAAGGCATTACAATGATACTAAATATCACCACTCATAAATGGACAATTTTTTTTTTATTTTTTTTTGTCGGAGATGTGGTAAGAATTGGACTCTAGGGAACAAATGTGAAAACTTATCACTACACTACTTTAAAATAGTGGATGGAATGAAAGTAGAAATCTTGAACTCAATTTGAGACTCGTGATCTTGTTTCCTATATAGATGTGGAAGGAAAATCTGAATGGGAGCAAGCTATGCAAGATGAAATGAACTCTCTTTTGAAGAATCACACATGATATTTAGTTCCTTGACCTCAAGGGAAGGACATCGTGAAATTTCGATGGGTGTATAAGACCAAATTTACCTTTTAAGGTGTTTTCGAGCGTCATAAATCTCACTTTGTTGTGAAAGGATTTTCTCAACGGGAAGGCATCAACTACAATGGGACCTTTGACCCTATTGCAAAGATGAATTTTATTCAATTGATTCTTTCCCTTGCTTCTTGGTTTGGATGGAAAATCCACCAGATGGATGTTAAAAGTTTCTTTCTTCATGGTGACTTATCTAAGGAATTTTTTTATGGAAAAACCTCCTGGTTTTGTGACGAATTACAATATTGTTTGTCGACTACAAAAGTATCTATGGTTTGAAATAAGTTACAAGGGATTGGTATTATAAGATTGATTGATTCTTTCTCCATTTTGGATTCAAACAATGTGAATGTGACCATGTTCTATATGTTTTGACGTCTCGCGCCCTCTCGCTTATTCATTGGGAAGTGCTCCTTCTTTCAAGATTTTTAGTTAGTTCCCTTTATGCTATTGATTGTTGCCGACTTCATTAGAGAAAGTTTCTATAGGAGTTAGATGGAATCTTGAACCTATCCCGGTCTGGTGATGATATATAAGTATCCCATATTGAATTTATCCAGAGGCCCACCCATAATTCAGAGCAGTTGGAGTTTGCAGATGGAGATGTCTGGGGCTTACTTTTTCAGAGGCAAGTGGGAACCTCATGCCGAGAGAACAACCCTTATTTGGTGCTATGAAGATAGAACAGTTCTAGAGAAGCTATCGAGGCACAGAGTGATGTGGGGGAGATCTGTAAATTTCCATGGATATTCCACTGGAACAATTTGTCACAACATATTTGATAAATAAAACTCAAATCTACACTATGAAGGTTAAACTCCTTTAGATTACAGAATATTTAGTCACTGATTTTCTTCTTATGCATGAAATAGATAAAATGCGGAAAATAAAGAATAGTAAAACAAAATCACACACCATCCACAAAATAACACAATGATTTTCTCTAGGAAACCCTTACGGGAGAACCCAACTAGAAGGTGATGTTTCTCTGCTTTCTTTTCTTTGGTATGGAAATAATTCAAATACAAAGGAGAAGACACTCTCTATGGAGTTACCTGAGACATGTGGCATGTTAGGCTACTACAAAACATTAACCCCCTATGTTATGATCTCTAATTTTCCATTCTCATTTGTTCTTCTCTGCCATGGAACAAAATACAACAACATAGAATGGATCCCCTTCTCCTCCTAGTGGCCTAGTATTTAACATAGCCTGATAGTTGTCTAGGGTTAGGGTTTTGAATTCCTCAATATTCAATTGTGATAAGGCTTTGGACCTTCTGGAATATTCTTGAAAGTCCTCACATTTCTAGCCCCATATGCATGAGTAATGGGGGTTGACGTGGCATCCTCTCGTACGATGGTGGTCAACATGATAGGTCAACTTGCGAGAGACATAACTTTTGCATACGAGATCCGATTGATGCACAATCTGCACAGTTGGAAAGGTATTATAGTGTAGAATATTTTCAAGGGTGTGTGTTTCAGTTTTGGGAAACCAAAACCCCAAAAACCATTGTTTAATGCCTCAAAATGGGTTTTGAAGGTTCCAGACCCCAATTTTCCAAACTGGGACCTACCACTAAAATGACCCTGCAAGTTTAGTACTCCAATTTTTTTCACTTCGAAAGAATCAAGATAAATGAAAAATAATATAATGATCCAATATGGATCATACCTCCAATGTTTCATGTACTTGTAAATGGATCTTCTTGATCTTCTCAACACATTTTTCTATCTTTAATGCATCTCTTGTGAGGTATTCCCTCACTCCTCCTTGTTGTCCATATACAACATCCACGGGTGAAGGTGGAAAATATCTAAAGAAAGTTTCAAAAAGTGGCTTACTAGTAGAAGTGTGGACTACTATGTTATAAGAGTGTTATATATAGATCATATTTTCATCTCAGGTCTTCGGATGCTTCTGATTATAACCCCAAAAAAGTTGCATCAAAGTCTTGTTGACTACTTTCGTCTACCCATTTGTGTACAGATAGAATGTTGTAGACCTATTCAACTTATTTTTCGTCTTTTCCAGCAATGTAGTTCAAAATGCACTAAGAAATCTAATATCCCTTTCTAAGATGATGCTCCTTGTTATTCCAAAGCGCACCTAAACTTGTTCAAATAAATTGTTTTCTATTTCTTGTCTATTGATGATCTTTTCACAAGGCATGAGAATGCACATTTTGTTGAACCTGTCAACTACAACAAATAGATAGTCATGTCTCTTCCTGTTTGTTGGTAAACCTCCCAAAAAATACATGGAAATACTTTCCCAAGGTCAAGTGGGTACAAGTAAGGAATGGTATAGACCTTGCTTCCTATTATTGGGCTTGTTGGTACAACAAAATATACATCCTATAATATACAGTGCTACATCTTCTTGCATTTTAGGCCAATACACATGCCTTTGTAAGTTGGAAATTGTCTTCCCAACACCAAAATGTCCTACAACCTTGGACGTGTGAGCCTCTCTGATAAGTTGGAATTGTTCACCTTTAGGGAAACAAAGCTTGTCGATCTTGTAGAGTAGACCATTCTAGAAATTATAGTCAACATTCTTGTCACCTTTTTCTATATGAATTTGGCCCTTTAGTTGTTGAAACACTTCCTTGAAGTTCTCACCATTTGTGTATGCCTCTTTATATGCATCATGGGTAAAATGATCCATGTGAATAACCTTTCTCAAAGTTGTAATATTTGACGTTGGTGGTCGTGAAAGCATGTCCACCAATTTGTTTGTACGACCCTTCTTATAATTTATGACCAAATGAAACTACTGCAAGAACCCCATCCATTTGTAGTGCCTAGTTTGTTGTAACTTACTCTAGGTCTGCAAACACTAGATTGACTGTTGATTTGAGTGGATGATGGTCTCCTTTCCCATCAAATAATGTTTCCACTTTTTGACATGTTGTACTAGGACATAGATTTCCTTGTCATAGGTAGGGTAGTTGAGGAATTCCCCATGAAATAATTCAAAATGATAGTAACATGCCTTCCTCCCTGCATCAAGACTTGTCCCATGCCATACCCACTTGCATATATATCCACTTCGAAAGGATTATGCAAGTTTTTTTATCATGAGCACTGGTGCTTGAATAATCTTTCTTTTCAGCTCATCAAAGACCTTCTATTAATTATTTCCTCATTGGAAGCTCTTACTGCCCATTGTTAATGCAGAGAGTGGTGCAACTACTACTAAAAAACAAAGCTATGAAATTCTACAAGTACTGTGCTGCCCCAACAAAGCTTCTAAATTTTGTGCAATTTGTAGGAACTCACCATTTCATGATGGCCTCCATATTAGTGGGATCCATCTTGAGCTCACTTCCACTGATCACATACCCTAGATACACCAAACACTACTAAGAAAACTTGTATTTCTTGAGATTGTCCAACAACTAGGACTTCTTTAGGGTATCTAACCCCTACATAAGATGTGAGATGTGATCCTTCCGGGTAGCACTATAAACCAGTATATCATCCAAATAATAACAAATGAATTTAGATAATGGCGTAAAACGTCATTCATTAATCTCATAAATGTAGTTGGTGTGTTGCATAAACTGGATGGCATAACCAACCACTCATACAAACCTTGCCTTGTCTTAAAAGAAGTCTTCCAAGTATCTTCTTATTTGACTCGTACTTGGTGATACCCTGATTTCAAATCTAGCTTAGTGAAGTTCTTGGCATGCTGCAGCTGGTCCAATGGATCATCAATCCTGGGTAGAGGGTATTGATTCTTCAATGTAATCTTATTCAATTTCTTGTAATCGATACACATTCTCCAAGTCCCATCCTTCTTGGGAATGATTATGATGGGTGACCCACAAGGTGAGGTACTTGGTCAAATCACATCCTACTCCAAAAACTGTTGCAATTGCTTCTTTACATCATTTCTTCCAGAATGGACTATTTATATAGCCCAATATTCGATAAGGAAGGGTCTGGCAATAATTGGATTTTGTGCTTCACTTCCCTCTTAGGTGGCATCACTTTATGCTCTTGAAACACTCCTTTGTATGCCTATATCAACTCCTCCAACTGATGTTTCTTCTCTTTAGTACACCCTTCCAGAGATGTCTTTACTTTTAATGACTCTTCACTGAACTGATTTTCTCTTAGAAAAAGTAAAACATATTTTTTGCTAGAATTAAACAATGTCTTAGTTTGATTGGCACTTTCCAATGAATTTTTTTATTTTCCTTTGTGTGCGTTGATTTTGAAGGATTTTCTGTCCTTGATGAGGCGGTACTGGTTGGATCTTCGCATAAATATAACATCCCTTATATACATGTAGGGGCTTCTAAACACTACTCCACATACATCTAGTGGTACTACGTCCAATTCTACTTCATCTATAAAATTAACACTTACAACAAATTTAATCTTGCACTACTCTGTTACCTTGATCCCTACATCCTTGTTTACCCAACTCAATGGATAGGGGCCAGGATGATAGTGAACCTCCAATCCAATATTGTTGACCAGATCCACTCCTGTGAGATTATCCTATGAACCAAAGTCAAACATAGCATCTTTGTTGGTATTTTTGACTTGAATCTTGATGTGGAAGCGCTTTGTAATCTCCATACCTTCCTAGTGATGAAGGATACTTAAATTCATATCCTTCTGCATAGATGTGAAAACAATATTTTTATCCACATCAGAGCTACTTTCAACCTGATTGCTTGAATATGTGGCTAGAATCTCTTTTCGTCTTTGTGCTTCTTCAGGTTTAGCTTTCGATGTAGTTTCCAACACTTTTCCTCAGTGTGGCCAACAATGTTGCAATGATTGCAATGGTTGCTAGGAAATTTTCACTAATGTGTATTGGATGTTGTCTTATTATATTTCCCCCCTTTCCACTTCTTCTCCTCCTTGGAATTTCTTAGTGATCTTTCTGCTTGGAACCACTTGGATTCCCTTTGTTGTGGACTATGTTTTCCAAGTACTATATATGTACACATGCCTCAACCACTATCATTGGCTTGAAGAGCATCACCTGATTTCATAGATGACTGTATAAACCCCCCAGATACTTACGGAGTACATTTGAGTTCTTGGGATAAATACCCAACATAATGGCCATCTCTCCGAACTCAGTGGTGTACTCATGTACACTATGTCCTTGCCTCTTCCTGAAGTAGTGCCATTAGATCCATTGGTCTTGTACATACCCAATAGGGTAGAATTGGGACTTGATGAGGGTTTTGAATTCCTCCCACATAGTTACTAGTGGATCACCCTCCAACCTAACTGTTTTTATATGGATTTTCCACCAGGTTAAAACAATGTCCCTCTATCTTCGATCTAGCAAATGTAATCTTATGCTCCTCATCTATATGGTGAACGCCAAAATAAACTTCTAGTTGTTGCAACCAATGATTTAGTTTTAATGCATCGATATCACCTTGGTATGTATTTATGTTCACTTTCTCTTTCATCTTGAATAAGCGATGTGAAGGGTCAATGACATTTGAACTCGACTGCTCTTTCTTGCATTCTTTCCATGACTCCTTTCCTAAGTCTTCATAATCTCCCAATTTTCCCTCCGATCCGATCTACGAGTTAGAGCCTCCATCATCTTTGAACGACTTGAGTGTGCTTGCTAGAGCCTCCATGATGAGTTTCATATTGTAGTTGATATCGATGACCTGTGCTTCCAAACTCTCAAATCTCTCTTTTGCTGAATCTCGAGGGTTGTTATTAAAAAAAATGTTTTCCATGGCTAAGGTTTCTACGACTTCTCTTTAAGTTGATTCATGGATCTTGCAACTTCCCATAAATACCCAAAAGAAAACCTTCTCTGATACCAATATGATTTGTAAGTTTCCATGGATATTCCACTGGAACAGTTTGTCACAACAGATATGATAAATAAAACTGAAATCTACACTATCAAGATTAAACTCCAGTAGATTCTATAATATTTATTCATTGTTTTTTTGCTTATGCATAAAATAGATAAAATGTAGAAAATAGAGGATAGTAAAATACAACCACACACCATCCAAAAAATCACACAAAGATTTTATTTGAGAAACCCTTACAGGAGAAAACCCAATTAGAAGGTGAGGTTGCTTTGATCTCTTTTCTCCAGTATGGAAATAATGCAAATACAAAGGATAAGACACTCTTTATGGAGTTCCCTATGTTATGATCTCTAATTTCCCACTCCTAGTTGTCATTCTCTACTATGGAACAAAATAAAATAACATAGAATGGAATCCCTTCTCCTCCTAGTGGCACGATATTTAACATTACTCAATAAACGTCTCGGTTTAAGGTTTTGACTTCCTCAACCTTCAATTGTGATAGTTTTTGGACCTTCTAGAATCTTCTTGAAATTCCTCACATGGCTAGCCTTATATGCATGAGTAACAGGGGTTGACGTGGCATCCTCTCATACCATGGTGGTCAACATGATAGGTCAACTTGCGAGAGCCATAACTTTTGCATACAAGTTTTGATTGACACATGTTCTGTACCATTGGAAAGGTATCAGAGTGTATAACATAATAAAGGGTCTGGACACAAATTTTAGACACTAGATCCCAAAAAAACATTGTTTAATGCCTCAAAATGGCTCTGAAAGGTTTCAAACGTCAATTTTCCAAATTGAGACTAGCCACTAAAATGGCACTGCAGGTTGACTCCTCCAATTTTTTTCACTCTAGAAGCATTGAGATAGATGAAAAATAATATAATGATACAATCTAGATCATGTGTTGTATGTATTATATGATAATGGTGATACCTTAATTGTTTATGTCTACGTTGATGATTTGGTCATAACTCAAAACAATCTTTATCTACTATTTAGATTGAATAATCAACTTGCTAACACCTTTGATATCAGAGATCTTGGTCTTCTGCATTATTTTTTCAGTCTTGAAGTTTTACCTCTGTTTGATGGTTTATTTCTCTCTCAATCTAAATATGTAATGGGTCTCTTGAATCGTGTTAAGATGGTCAATTGTAAGCAGTGTGCTACCCCTTTTTAGTTTGGGATTAAGTTAACATAGTTACCAACTTAACGAGAAATCTACAGAGTTCTCATTTTTTTGGGGGGCAAGTTTTTTACCCTGTTTTTAAAAATGGTGCTACCGGTAACACCCCCCTCCATTTTTAGGTGGTTTTTTTATATTTTAAATTTTTTGATACATAATGTTTCCACTTTTTTTTAAAATGTTTTTTTTTTTTTATAGAAACTCATTGTAGTTAAATAACAAAAAAAAAATATAAGTGAATATTTTTTTGATAGATTAAAACTAAAAAAAACTAAGAAAAATAAAAGAATCGAAATAAAAAAAGAAAGA
>JZKD02S1683137.1:198062-209050 GCA_000966675.3 Picea glauca
AATCTCCTTCTCCTTCATAAACTAAATACCTTCAATCTTGCTTGAATGAATCATGATGATTATTATGCTTTATTACACTGCTTTTCGGAGGGTAATGAATGAACCATACAATATTGGGAGAAGATTTCATTTCTCCTTCTTCTTTTTTTCTTTTTTTGCCTTGGATAATTGGGGGAGAATTCAATCTCATCACTTCAATTTCAAAAAAACAACAAGGCCTAAGAAGACTCGAACCTGATTCTCAATCCTTCCTTGACACTATTCAAGAACTAAACCTCGTGGACATCAGAACCGCTAAATTTACTTTGTCTTGGAATAATCAGAGATGAGGCCATCAACAAATAGCCTCTCATCTAGACCATTTTCTTTTCTATGAATCCATTCTCTTAGCCAACCTTCACCACATAGACTCAATCCTCCCCTTCGTTGGCTCTGACCATACTTGAACATACTTGGAAATCCTCTTAATTGTTCTTTTCATTTCAAAATTTTCTGGCTAACCCACCCCTCCTTCCCTTCCATTTTTTAAAAAGTGGTGGTCTGAGTACAATCCCCCATGTCCATATTCCAACAAAAACTCAAATACGTCAAACCTCAGCTAAAAATTTGGAACAAATCAAAGTTTGGAAACATCTTCCACGAGAAGAAACAAATCATATACAATTTAGAACAACTAAAAAATAAATGATCCAAGAAGGCATAACATATATTATTGTTCAAGAGGAAGGACGCCTCCAATATGAGCTCAATAAATGAGAAAAACATGAATAAATACTATGAAAGAAAAAATCAAGAATTCGTTGGCTCAAAGAAGCGGAACGATACTCCAACTTATTTCACAGATCAATGATTCAACACATACATCACAATTTCATCCTTTCCATTAAAGACAATAAGGGAAACTCTCTAATGGAACACAAATAAATTGAGCAGGAACTGGTTCGATACTTTCAAAATATCTTATCAGAATCGAACAAGATCATCAACCTTCCTTTCATAAAATCACCCAACACATTCCCTCCCTTGTCTCACCCCAAAAAAATGAATCCCTCATGAGTCCAATCACCCTTGAAGAGGTTTAACTCACAATCTTTTCCATGCCCAAAAACAAATCTCCAAGCCCTGATGGATTCACCACTGATTTCTACCAAGTCTGCTGGCCCACCCTTAAAGAGGATATATGGGTTGTGGTAGAATATTCTTGACTTTGGACCAATGTATTTCCTTCATTCAATGCCACTTTCCTTTCCCTCATTCCAAAAGAAAACAAAGTGGAAGATCCAATCAAATTCCTCCCTATAGCTCTCTACAATGTCATATTTAAAATCATCACCAAAGTCGTAGACAACCGCCTTAAACCCATCCTCCCTTCTCCAATCTCCCTAGAGAAAATTGACTACGTTGAGGGAAGATGAATTATGGATGGAATCATTTTAGCTCATGAAGTCATACACTCGCTCAATACCACCAACACCCTAGGCATGCTCCTAAAGTTGGATTTCTCAAAATCCTTTGACAAGCTCAAATGGAAATACATTCAACATATACTCAATGATTTTGGCTTCTCACCTTCTTGGATAAAATGAATTCTCTCCCTTACATCCTCTTCTTTCTTCTCCATTCTAATCAATGGTTCACCATCCAAAAATTTCTCCCCTTCTCGAGGAATAAGGAAAGGAGATCCCCTTCCCCCCTTCCTCTTTATCTTATGAATAGGAGGCCTTAGACGATCTATCAAAGTTGTTGTCTAAAATCAAAATATCAAAGGCATATGAATCCACAATATGGATCAACCCATCTCACATCAACAGTTTGTAGATGATACTATGCTCATGGCCCAACCGATGGTCAAGGAGGCCAAAGCCCTAAAATAAGTTCTTTCTGATTTTGAAGAAGCCCGAGAAACCTCTCTAAACCTCACCAAATCTAAAATCTTATTTTTCAACACCCTCTCGTCCATTCATAATAATATCTCAAGAATATTGGGCTTCCAACGCAACACCCTACCCTCTAAGTATCTCGGTGCCCCACTCATTGACAACGGGCTCCAAAATTCTTCCTGGGAAGATGTGTTAACTCGCATGAATAAAAATCTCTCTAATTGATCTTTCAGAAAGCTCAATACCCCTAGACATTTAATTCTCCTCAAATCAGTTATGCAAGCCATGCCTCTCTACCTATTCTATTGCCTAGTTGCACTCAATTCCATTCAAAAAGTTGTTTGGAATATCCATTACTCTTTCCTTTGGGAGGGAGCCCGCAAAGAAAGAAAATAGGCACTTGTAGATTTTGAAAAAATGTCTCCCAAAACTCAAAGGAGGTCTAGGGATTAGAAACCCAGAAACTCACAGCTCTATCCTTAATGCCAAAAACTGGTGGTGTTGGTTAACCTCCAAATATGTGCTCTGGACCTAGCTATGGAATTGGAAATACAACCCTCAAGTCAACACTCAAAACCTCATCAGACTCATGGGAGACATAACAGGATCAATCATCTGGAACAATTCCTGGAAAAACAAATATCTTATCCATTCCCACTGCTTCTGGGAAATTTGGGATGGACACTCTTCACTCTTCTAGGACAATGCTTGGAAACATCTCTCACCTTTAAGAAAACATCCAATAGTTGCACCAGCCATCAAGAATAGAATGACAAAACAAAATATGATAAAACCCATCACTACTGGCTATCTTCTCAACACCAAGATATATGGAGAACCTGGCTTCCACAAGATCGCTAGAACCCTCACACTTCCCAAGCTGATTGGGATATATTCTGGTAGGATCTTCAACAATGGAAAATTCGAATACAAATAGGACCAAACATACTTTGATGGAGCCACGAACCAAAATGATACTTCACTATAAAATAAGCATACAACTCAATCACAAATGATCAACATATCTCAGCACAACCTTTATGTCAAAAAATATGGAATCAACAACTATGGCCAAAAGTCTCCTTTTTCTTTGGCTTCTAAGCATGAGTAAAATTATGACCTGGGATAATCTCCTAAAAATAGGTTTTCAAGCATCGACTTATTTCTACCTCTATCAAAAAAATGAGGATAATATAGAACACTTGTTCAATATATGTCCCTTCTCATCAGCCCTGTGGGACCAAGTAGTTATCATCTTCAAAACTTTAGATCATAATAGGGACAACATACCAAACACCATCCAACAATGGAGATCAAATTTTTATTCCAACTCCCTGGTGAACCGAGCTTGGTAGCTTCTCCCTGGATTCCTCCTATGGGAAACCTGGAAAGAAAGAAACCATTACATTTTCAAAGATCACTCCTCATCAGAATATGAGATCTAGAACAAAGTAAAAAATTGCATCAAGGAAACCATCCTATCCTCAAATTGGAAGCCTTAGGACTGGAATGGCACTCAACATGAAATTATCATCATCCAAACCCTCTGCATTCAACCCCCCACCCCTACGCCTTCTCCACCCAACCTCCACACTCACCCTTCCTCCCCCACAACCTAGTCTCCTCCTCCACATGGCTTAATCAAACTAAACTTTGATGGTGCCTCCAAAGGAAATCCAGGCCTGGCTAGCTTTGGAGGTGTTTTTAGAAACAACCAAAGACAAATCCTCAAAATCTATGCTAGCTTCATCGAAACTGACAGTAACAACACAATATAACTCTAAGCCATGGAAGCAGGCCTCAACATCGACATTTGAGAACATTACCATATGCTCATCATAGAAGGAGACTCTCAACTCATTATTCAAATGCTCTGAAAGCTTCAACACAACATTCCCTTGAGTAAACTCACCACCAACTGGAGACTCTCCACTACTCTGGAACACATTCACTCCTTATTACCTAGAATTGAAACCATTATCCCCTCCTATGCAAAATGATCAACCAATAAACTCGTTGATTTTCTGGCCAACGAAGGAATAATTAGAAGTAATATTCCAATGGACTTAAATAGGAATCTTGTTCCCCTCTTAGCCTTGTATACAAATTGTTAGTCTTTAGCCCACACACACCTTGCTACCCCATATCGGGTGTCCAGGAAGAGATATCGAGAAGGGCCAATCATAGAGGAGATCACCCATGTGGCCACCCCTCTCATTGGCACCTACCCATCTCCCTCCACTCCCGTCACTTCTCATAATGAATCCTAACTTCACCAAAGACTCGCGTTCCACCCAGAATTATGTGGTTTTCAAACTCATCACAATGAACTAGAAAGTCGAAGGTACAACCCTTGATTATAGCTTGTCCCTTCCGTCTGACTCTTCATCATGGAAGCTACCTCAAATTTCATCCTAACTAAATTCCCACCTTGCATTCATCATGGCAATGCCATCGCCACTTCCTTCAACAATATGCCTCACCCTATTATTTTCCCTCCCAATCCCATTTGGCTTTACCACCCCACGCCCTCGTTGCATAACCATTGACACGACTCCATTCACCTGCTACTGGCCATTTTCCCAACCTTCTCCAAGCCCTTTTCTTTGTCCATATCTCTCATGGCTCAAGGAAGAGGCTCTCAACGAGGCCAAGGAAGATCTTCCTGGCACCTCCCTCAACATACCAGATCATGACTTGTTGTTGCAGCTAAAGATTCATTTGACTCTTTTGAAACTCATACTCCATCGTACATTCAAGCATAAATTGAACTCATAGAAGCTGATGTCCAAGTTTTACGTTGTTTCGTCTTCGACAATGAATTCTTAGACACAATCTTGAGTCTCCCAATACATGCAGAAAATTGAACTATATTGGATGAGATTTTATGGCAGGAAGGATGACAAGGACGAGATCCTTCTTCACATGGATGAGATGCAGGCCAATTTTAGCTCCAGAACCTCAAAATGAACCTCCTCTGTAAGAAGCTCGCGGGTTTGGATCTCTCGACCCTCCACATGGACAATGCTCAGGAAAATCTAGATGAGGGCCATCCCTCCACTCAACATTGATGATCATCGGGTTTTTTTTGTGGTTTAGTATTGGAGGATCCAAGATTATAATCCGGCCTCATTTATGCCAGAATAGGAGAAACACACATATATATTTTTCTACAGTGATAACAACTAGCTTTAATCTTAGACATTTCCATACATTTATGTTTAAAAGACTCTATTTCCATATCACTCCAGACTATTTGATGCATTGTTGTTGGTCTAGTTTCCCTAGTGGCAGGCCAATAGAAATTTTTTTGTACACTTCAAATATGGCAATATAAAGTTCTCAAGATAGCTCACATAAAAAAATATTATTAATATAATATAAATATAACGATGATGTATAAAATTTATTGTTAATGTATTTGAAGAAAGAAATGTGGATACAATGTTGAAGATTGGATAAATACTCTTTGTGAGGTTTCGAAAAATCCAACTTTTCAAGTGGACACTCCACCCATCATTAGGGACATAATTTTTTTTGTATGGTAAAATAGAGTGTTGAGTTTCATATTTATAAGACAAGAGAGTAAGCCACCATTAAGGGAGAGAGAAAATGTTAGAGGGAAGCAACCATTGAAATAAAAATAAATTATATTTAAATGTGATGAGAAGCAAAAAGAAAAAAAAATGGTAAAATTAGTTGGTTAAATTAAGTGAAGACTAAAATTAAGAAGAGAAATAATTAGCCGTTAAAGTAATAAGATGAAGGGTAAATGTGAGAAAAACAAAACGTGGAGAGAATTTTGAATAAAACAAAAACTATTTGAATATATCATTAGAAATTAAGGAGTAACAAAATTAGATGTTAAATTAAATAGATGAAAAAAATGGGGGGAGATAAATAATAAGATATGGGAGGAGATTTGAAATTGTCAGTAAAAAATAAAATAAACACTATTATAAAAAGGGGGTTTGAGGAAATTAAAGGGGGAAGATAAAACATCAAAAACTTTAAAGGAGGAAAATAAAAACCAAATACATGGGTAGATTAATAGATAAAGCGAGATAAGAGAGAATTAAAGGAAACTTGTCAAGGGGGTGATAGAAGCATATAAATGGGGGAGGAGGGAGGACATAGACAAAATGGTCAAAAAGGGGGATTTGTAATGGTCAAGATGATGAATGGTGGGTTTCCAGGATTGGCTCAACTCAGTTGGAATTATTAGGATGTTTCTCGATTTCCAGGGATTCTCGAATGAGACGGGAGGGGTAATGAGGAGAGGAGGCTAAAATTTTCATTTAGTCAAAGAAAATAATGTGGATATAGTTAATATAAATTTATTTTTATTTTTGATAATCAAATCTTTTGAAATGTAAATTTTTAATTATTTAAACTGGATTTAGGAGTTGTAGTTTTACTCATGTTTGACAACACAAGTGTTCCAATAGAGGACGAACCCATTCAGTAACCACTAACACAACTAGATAAAAGATCAACAAACTGATGTTTTTACGTGGTAAAACATCCATATCCCCAACCAACATGGCCACTTGGAGCAATTTATTAATAGAAAATAAAATATAACAAAGAGATTTACAAGAAATTTTCTCATAATCGATCATCAGAAAATGATCCTCCATGCTATTTAAATAAAGTTCATGGATTAATCAGGTTTCAAGCCACAAATCAATGCAACCATTAAGATTGAGTAGAATATGAACTGTCAGATCACTCTATGTCAGGAACATATCATGACCGTAAAATCACCTAACTACAAATGCATACTAAGGAAACACACTTTTACCTAACAACACATTAGACCAAGTTGATCTTAACCAACTCCTTAGTGTCCAAATATCCTAACATTCCCCCTTAAGAACAACTTGGGATAGGATTGAAGGATTTACAAAGGTGACACAATAAGAGAAGGAAGGATGAATTAGATCATATCCCACCTTAATGACAACTTCTTGAATTCCTAACATAGATCGAAGCTTGGAAAACTTCGCTTTTGTAAGAGACTTTGTGAATATGTCAACAACTTGATCTTTTGTAGGCTAAAAGAGCACTTCAATAAATCAATCATGAATGAGCTTTCAGATGAAGTGCATGTGTATCTCGATGTGTTTGGTGCACTAATGTTGAACTGGGTCTTTGGTGAACTTCATGGCACTCTGATTGTCGCACCAGAGGGTTGTTGGATGTTGCTCCTAGAATCCAAACTCTTAAAGGATTTACTGAAGCCACAAGTATTCTTGACTTGCATTAACCACTACTCGATACTCTACTTTTGCTGAAGAAAGAGAAATATTTTTTTGTTTCTTACATGCCAAAGTGATAGGTCATCAACCAAGGATGAAAACATAACCTGCAACAGAATTTCGATCATCAGGGTTGTCGACCCAATTTGAATCATTGAAACCAACCAATAAAGGAGTCCCCCCTGAGTTGTAATGTATCCTGAAATGAATTGTACCCTGAACATACCAAAATATCCTTTTAGCCTCTTTTTAATTACTTTTATGGGGTATTTTCATATACCGGGAAACAAGACCAACAACAAAGAAAATATTAGGATGGGTATGAATCAAATATAAGAGGATACCAACTAATTGAAGGTACAAAGTGGCATCAAATTCGGGATAAGTACATGTGGAAACAAGTTTGACTCCAGACTGGAAGGGAGAAAGGGTTGGTTTATAATATTCCATGTGAAAGCGACAAACAAGGTCACAAACATACTTAGACTGGGAAACAAAAATTCCTTCCTTGGTTTGCAAAACTTGGAGGCCAAGAAAATACTGCAAATAGCCCAAGTCGCCCATTTCAAATTTCTTCTTAAGGATGGTTTTCACATGGTTTAAAAGTTTTAGGTCACTTCCGGTGAGGATAAGGTCATCAACATAAAGAACATGGATTCCTACTTTCTTGGTATAAACATTAGGGTCAAAATGACATCTAAAAAATCCACTATCAAGAAGAAAGCAATCCATTTTGGCATACCAAGATCGAGGAACTTGCTTAATACCATAAAGATATTTCTTAAGGTGACAAACAAGGATGGGGTCATTCTGGACATAGCCAGGAGGTTGTTCCATTTAGATTTTTTCTTGCAAATCCTCATGCAAGAAGACAGATTTAACATCCATCTGATGGACCTCCCATTTATGTGAGACAACAAGGGCAAGAACAAGGTAGATGGAATTCATTTTCGCTACGGGAGCAAAGGTTTCATTATAGTCAATGCCTTCAACTTGAGAGAATCCTTTGGAAACTAACTAGGCCTTGTGTCTTTCAACACTTCCATCTAATGCATACTTAGTTTTATACACCCATTTACATCTAACAAGTTTTCTTCCTTTTGAAAGAGGCACAAGATCCTAAGTATCATTTTCCATTAAAGAACGATACTCTTCATTCATTATTGTATCCCAATCCGGATGACCTGAAGCTTATGTAAATGTATTTGGATCATGAGTATCTAAAACTTGAGTGAAAAGAGAAGATGATCATTGGAACTGTGAACATGTTCGATGTTGATTTGAAGGACCACCGACAATATCACTAGCTGCTTCTTGATTTGAATAAACCCATTGGGGAAGTTGTGGTGTTGGTGCATGTTCATGTTCAATGGACTCATCTAGAGGAAGGTGAGAAGGCGGAGGTGGATTTTCATCCTCATTGTCATCATTTGAAAAATAAGAAACTCAAATAGGAACAGAAGATGACACAAATGCCGAAGATGGCTCGCAATCTAAAGAAGACACAAATGTTGAATTAGGCTCGCGAGCCAAGAGATTTTCATCAAATTTAACATCTCTTCTAATAATAATTTCATCAGAATGAGGTGGAAAAAGTCTATAACCTTTGAAATCTTCAGAATAACCAACAAAAATACACTTCTCACTTTTAGGTTGTAAAGATTTCTTTCTCTCATCAAGAATGTGAGCCCATGCTACACTACCAAAGACACATAAGTGGCTTACATCTAGTTTAATTTTATTTCATGCTTCTTTCAGTATTGTATTTTTTGAGTCTTTATGGGAGTGTGATTTACTATTTAATTTGCACAATTAATGGCTTCTACCCAATAATTAATACTTAATCCCTTATATTGCATCATATATATATATATATTAAAAAATTACCCACACCATATAGATTTTAATATAGATTACTTTGAAAAAATTGCCCACATCATATAGATTTTAATGTACATATCAAATTTACAAACAAATATGCATAGTAATTGGTAAAAATGAAATTAGATGAGTTGAATTTCACAAATTCCTTGATCTTACCCGGAGAGAAACGAGCGAGGTATTAGAAATACAAAACATGTATAGAAATATATAGGGTGGATAGTCTAGAAATACGCTAACAAAGAAAATATATTCAAAACAGTGTAAACTCAATGTAAGAGATCTAATCCTAATAGAACACTTTCTATATTTTTATGAAGAGTTATTTTTTACTAAATAAATTTTATTTTATTTTTATAGATGTTTAATTAACAATTTTTTTTTTATTATTGTTTTTAATTTAGAGTTATTAATTATTATTATTACATATTATTTTATTATTTTTATAGATGTTTAATAAGTCATTTTTAATTTCTTTGCATAGGGTGTTAGGGATATGTAGTAGGTAGTGAATAATTGGCAAAGGGAACATACATGTCTAGATGGAATAGAGAAGTGTTCAATATGGGTTTCAACAAATTAGTGATTAATGTATTTTTTTAAGTTTTGATAAGTGAGATTATCATATCACATGTATATGTTAATATTTTAAGTAAAAAACACATTCTTTGGGTTTTTGTTGACTAAATCTAAAGGCTAAAGCTATTCTTGAGATTGACTTTTCTAGATAATTATGAGAGATTTCATGAAAGAAGCAAATAAACTCCAAAGACAATGAATCTTTTGTCTAAACTATTTTTGAGCAAAGTGGCTATGCAAATAAATTGGGTTAAATACATTCTCATTAAATCAAAACATTAATTAGAGTGTAATGCTAAAACACTTGAAGTAACGATAAATCTTCTCAATTTCTTATTGTTTTTTATTACAATGATTTCATAATGTAATGTGATTGTTTCCATTTGGACAAACAAAATTTCTTATTGTTATTTATTACAATGATTTCAGAATGTAATGTGATTGTTTCCATTTGGACAAATAAAATTGTCTCATAGAAAACTTAATCCTTTATTGCTGCCCCACATGCACAATGAGAATACATTTCTTGTGATTTTGTGATTTATATAACATGTTTGGCTTGAGAATTAGCTTAACAAACCTAGAAAAGATAATTTTATGAGACTATTTAATTTAAGTGAAATCTTCTTAGAGAAGGTTGTAAGATTTGTTACTGATTTCTAATGTGGCTATGCAATTAATATATATTTTTCTTGTTGTTCATGTGGTGTATTGGAAGGTTATGGAAATGGATTGTTGTTTGATGTAGACTCCCTTTACATCTGGTATATGTTCTTGGTTACTCTTATTTTTATTTTGCTAACATGGATATGATTTTGATTGTAGGTTCCCCTAGGCTTACTATTAGTGATTTGGAATTTATGTAGTCTTATTATTGTGAACTTATTCCTAGTTATTGCTTGTGTTCACTCCTACTAGCTCCATGCTTTAATTGTTTCCATATGATTAGTCTAGACACCTTCATCTTGTATTCACATTATACATTTTGTATCTTTGATTTACCTTCATAAAACCAACAATGACACCAAGACAATAAATATCAAAAAATAAATATAGGTTATCTCCAACAATGAATAAACAAAAAAAATAAAAATAAATTACACACACACATACACACACATATATATAATAAACACATAAACCATATCCCAACCATAAACCTAGTCTTAAAATTAAAAAAAATAAAAATAAATTACACACATACACATATATATATATATAATAAACACATAAACCATATCCCAATCATAAACTTAGTCTTAAAATTAAGATAAGGACTAATTGCTTTGCATCTATCTCTCTTGTTTATAATCAAATGGTAACTAACTCTTAAATTTGAGGTTTATAAGATACTATTTTGAATTTCAGAAGTAATTGATAGGTTAAA
>JZKD02S1683137.1:222942-235717 GCA_000966675.3 Picea glauca
TTATAACTCTGAATTTCACAGTAAAGACTCACTGCCACTAAGATTAATGATTCAAAGTTAAGAAGAAAAGTAAATAGTTAATAATCTACACTAACTGATTCACCCCCCCCCCTCTCAGTTAGTTCATACCTGTAACAGATATAGGGATATATGGTATATCAAACCGTGGTTTATATTACCCAATATATTCCTAAAATAATTGCAAGAATCAATGTGGATCACATTTGGGATGTCAATTCCATCAACAAATTTGAAGGGGTGCACCTATTCGGGAAAGGAAGAATGGGGAAAGTGACATGTAAGTAGATGGAGGGGATTTAAAATACATTTGACTCTTTTTTTTTATGTATATCGTACTTATTTAATTTTTAGTCTTCCTATATAATCCATTATTATGAAGGTATACCATGGTAAATGGTTATATGTGAATTGTTTTCATTTGGGATGTCAACTCCAACAAATTTGAATGGGAACACCTATTGGGGAATGGTGGAATGAGGAAAGTGACATGTAAGTAGATGGTGGGGATTTATAATACATTTGACTTTTTGTTTTTATGTATATCGTACTTATTTAATTTTTAGTCTTCTTGCATAATCCATTATTATGAAGGTATACCATGGTAATTGATTATATGTGAATTATTTTATTTTAATACAGATGGTCAAGTGTGGGATGCAATTAATTTATACATTGCAAACAATCTTGATTGGATTAAGGTATGGATTGAACGATCTATACAATCTAATAGTGGTACTTATCATGGTATGGAGTGGATACATTGTTCAAGGAAGCTGAATGTAAAGGAGATATCAATCTTACAAAGAGGGAAATTGATTTAGCATATAGTTTAAAATATAAACAAGAAATCGTATTCACCCATACTATTTAGTTTTTTTAATATTATATTGATGTATATGGCATGTTTTTTTTCTTAATTTGCATATTTTCCAAGTATAAATATGTTTATCAACTGAAAATGCATTTTTAATGTGTCTTGCATATTTCAGTTGAAACACCAAAAGGCTATGTGGTGCAATGGCCGCAAATTTCGCATCAAAACGTTGGATGAAAAGATGAAAACTTATGATAGTGGGATAACTGCAATATTTCAAGTTACTAATGTTTCCTCTAGAAGTGACAAACATCTAGAAGTCTCTAAAAATTGATACTATGGGTTTTTGGATGATATACTTGAGTGTGAATTTAAATCCTTTAAATTAGTTATGTTCAACGTCAAATGGTACATGCTAAGAATGAATGAATGAATGAATGTGATCCTAATAGAACTGGTAATCATCATGCTAACAGATTTACCATGGTTAATACAAGGAATGTTGATCTAGGATTAGACCCTTGTGTTCTTCCAAGACAATGCAAACAAATGTTTTACTCAGAGGTTCTAGGTAGAGGGGGTTGGTGATATTTTGTTATATATGATCGAAGAGGAAGGTCAGTAAAGTATAATGTAGCGAAAGAAAATTATGTAGAGGAGCAGTTAGTTCATGTGTCAGACAAATACAACATAGAAGTTCAAGGAGATGTTCTAGGCAATGTTCCGGCTAAAGATGATATCGATGATGTGTTATATGAAGAACTTGAAGAAGTCGAACCAAATGTAGGAGACAATGTTCCTGATGATGATATAGATGATGATATGATTGGAAATAATGACATTGATGATGATGTTGATATGGCCAATCCTTTCAACATCAATTCTGAACCAGATGATACAGATGTTGAGTTGGATGAAGAAGAATATTAATTATATCAAAATGTTGAAATGTATGAGGTATGTATTTATATGTTTTCAATTGATTTGTTCTCTTTCATTTACCTTAAATTTTTGTTTTCTTAGTTTCTATGCTTGATTCTTACTATGTTGCTTTCAAATATTTTATAGTAGATAAATTGGGTATTGGGAAATTATTGAGAGTGATGTGAGGTGGGGTGAGGGGGGCATATGAACTTCCACCTTCACGTGGTTTTCCTTGTTCACTAGAGAATATATTATTCTTGAAACCAAGAGAAGCTACTCCAATTTTAACTTTCATTCGTCTAACAATTTTCAAGGTTGTCCATTTACTAATTAGTGGAAATTATTCTTTAATTTGACCCCACACAAAGTGACCTATGAATGGGGCCAACGTTGAATTTGTTTTTCAGATTGTGCTTGTATGCACTGAAATTTGACATGGTTATAGTAGATGCATGTGTTGATGGTATGGGAGGGTTTCAATGAAAAAAATTGTAACATAAATGTGAATGAGATGAAATTATCCATCATTGCATTTTTCATATTTGTTATCATTTTATTGTGGTAAGTTTTCAATGATCATATTCATCATTCTTATAACATCTTCGTCAGAACTTTCCAGAAACAACGACCAGTGAAAGGGGCCAACATTGATTTTTTCAAACTATGTTTCTCTAAGTCATGGACATGGTATGAGGAGGAACTATAACTGTATTAAGGCATACAATATGATTTTAGGACTCCCAAACCATGCATAGGGTCTAAAACCACCACATATGCCCTATAAATGAAATCTTTGGCCTATGTGTCATATTGGCACCATTACAAGGTTTTATGAACTATATATGACTCTTAAGGTTTTGTTCATGGTATATGGATAAAAAAGTAGTATTCAAGGGCCTAAAGGATGGTTTAAGATATCATATATCATGCACAAGGTCTAAAACCAAGAGAAGCTCATTCAGGTTTATACCATCATCTCCAATTTTAACTTTGGTCTGTCTAACCATTTTCAAGGTTGTCCATTAATTACCAATTAGTGGAAATTATTCTTTAATTTGACCACGTGCAAAGTGACCTTTGAATGGGGCCAACATTGAAATATTTTTAGTTTGTGCTTATATGCACTAAAATTTGACATGTTTATAGTAGATGCATGTGTTGATGGTATGGGAGGGTTTAGAGACTCAAATACGAATCACACAAAGAATTCAACAATCAAATGACAAAATTACAACATAAATGTGAAGGGAGTCACAAATTGGTCCCATAGAGAAAGAGATTTTCCCAAACAAGTGCCTCAAATTATCTAATAAATCCAAATCAGTGACCAAGGACCAAGGGGAAGAGGACAGGAAAAAATGGGGAACCCTACCTAAGCACTAAGGAAGGAAAGAGGCAATAGAAAAAAAAAATTATTGTTGAACTAGCAAAGGTAATAGGATAAGGGAGACAATGTTGGTTCGATGCGAGTGAAGGCATGAGGCATGCCCAATGCTAGTAAGGAACTGATAAGATCACATAGGTTACAATGTTCATGGTGAAGCGTGAGCGAAGGAATCTTGCAATATACATCAAAATACACTAGCATGAGGCTAGTGTGAGTGCTAATACAACCTATTATCTCAGTATCATGCTAGTGTATCATGATAATTCACACAAAATCAAGTTTTGGTTCATAAGGTGATTTAGTGATCGAAGCAAGCATAGAATGTGGTGGTTAGAATAATTAATGCATCAATTGATAAGTAAATCAAGCATCATTAAACTTATAAGCTATTATAGGTTTGAGTAGGCATGCATCCATGCTAACTATTATAGAAATTTACTTGAGTATGCATGCATCTATATTAACTAACATAACTATTTATGTTTCTTTTGTTCTTGTGTCACTATGGAGAATAGGTCATTAACAAAGGTTTTTAAAGATGTGATTCAATTTTCCTTGTTAGAGTGAACATGGAGCAAGTAATAGGTTTGGCTTATCACTAGCTAATTGAAGTGCAAGCCAGAAAAGGGAAGCCATCAAACCAAATAGAAAAATAAGCAGGTTTTGAAGCCAAACATGAGAGGATTTTTCCCATGTTACCAAAGAAGAGGACACATGGAATATCCCTCAATGAAGAAACACCAAGTAAAAGGGGAAATGTTATCAAGAAAATGAATAATATTAAATATGATGGTAGAAGTTATGGGAGTTTTTTTTCATGGCATGTTTAATATTTATGGATATTTGATTTCTTTTATATTAATTTTGAAGAGGTGTACAAAATTCCAATGGTGATGTTAAAGGGCCTCATAAAAGGGTGGTGGAGAAACATCCAAACTTTATTTGATGTAATCACTTATGAACCTTGAAGGATTAGGATGACTTGAAGATGTTTTGAACTTTTGATGGATATGTTCTCTTTTGAGAATGATAGAAAAGATGTATTTAATCAATTTTAAGTATACGGGACATTTTGTGCCGACAAAGGAGTACAACCATAAAATGAGACATTGACAACATGGATATTGAATCATCTTCAAAGTTTTGTGTTGTTCAACATTGTTTTGGAGCCTTATATTTAAATTGTTATTGTAGTTACTTAGTTGGATACCATGGAGAATTCCATATTCACCACACTCAAAGTGAATTATGAGAAATAAAAAGAAAGGTTTAACTCATTNGAAGGTATACCATGCTAATTTATTATATGTGAATTATTTTATTTTAATACCGCTGGTCGAGAGTGGGATGCAATTAATTTATACATTGCAAACAATCTTGATTGGATTAAGGTATGGATTGAATGATCTATACAATCTAATAATGGTACTTTATCATGGTATGGAGTGGATACATTGGTCAAGGAAGCTGAATGTAAAGGAGATATCAGTCTTACACAAAGGGAAATTGATTTAGCATATAGTTTAAAATATAAACAAGAAATCATATTCACCCATACTATTTAGTTTTTTAAATATTATATTGATGTATATGGCATGCTTTTTTTCTTAATTTGCATAATTTCCAAGTATAAATATGTTTATCAACTAAAAATGCATTTTTTTACGTGTCTTGCATATTTCAGTTGAAACACCAAAAAGCTATGTGGTGCAATGGCTACAAATTTCACATCAAAAAGTTGGATGAAAAGATGAAAACTTATGATAGTGGGATAACTGCAATATTTCAAGTTACTGATGTTTCCTCTAGAAGTGACAAACATCTAGAAGTCTCTAAAAATCGATACTATGGGTTTTTGGATGATATACTTGAGTGTGAATTTAAATCCTTTAAATTAGTTATGTTCAACCTCAAATGGTACCGGATAAGAATGAATGAATGAATGAATGTGATCCTAATAGAACTGTTAATCATCATGCTAACAGATTTACCATGGTTAATACAAGGAATGTTGATATAGGATTAGAGCCTCGTGTTCTTCCAAGACAATGTGAATAGATGTTTTACTCAGAGGTTTCGGGTAGAGGGGGTTGGTGATATTTTGTTAGATATGATCCAAGAGGAAGTTCAGTAAAGTATAATGTAGCAGAAGAAGATTATGTAGAGGAGCAATTAGTTCATGTGTCAGACAAATACATCATAGAAGTTCAAGGAGATGTTCTAGGCAATGTTCTGGCTGAAGATGATATCGATGATGTGTTATATGAAGAAATTGAAGAAGTCGAACCAAATGTAGGAGACAATGTTCCTGATGATGATATAGATGATGACATGATTGGAAATAACAACATTGATGATGATGTTGATATGGCCAATCCTTTCAACATCAATTCTGAACCGGATGATATAGATATTGAGTTGGATGAAGAAGAATATTAATGATATCGAAATGTTGAAATGTATGAGGTATGTATTTATATGTTTTCAGTTGATTTGTTCTCTTTCATTTACCTTAAATTTTTGTTTTCTTAGTTTCTATGCTTGATTCTTACTATGTTGCTTTCAAATATTTTATGGTAGATAAATTGGGTATTGGGAAATTATTGAGAGTGATGTGAGGGGGGCTGGGAGGGGGGCATATGAACTTCCACCTTCATGTGTTTTTCCTTGTTCACTAGAGAATATATTATTCTTGAAACCAAGAGAAGCTCATTCAGGTTTATACCATCATCTCCAATTTTAACTTTCATTCGTCTAACAATTTTCAAGGTTGTCCATTTACTAATTAGTGGAAATTATGCTTTAATTTGACCCCACACAAAGTGACCTGTGAATGGGGCCAACATTGAATTTGTTTTTCAGATTGTGCTTGTATGCATTGAAATTTGACATGGTTATAGTAGCTGCACGTGTTGATGGTATGGGAGGGTTTCAATGAAAAAAAATTGTAACATAAATGTGAATGAGATGAAATTATCCATCATTGTATTTGTCATATTTGTTATCATTGTATTGTGGTAAGTTTTCAATGAACATATTCATCATTCCTATAACATCTTCGTCGGAACTTTCCAGAAACAACGACCAGTGAAAGGGGCCAACATTGTTTTTTTTCAAACTAGGTTTCTCTAAGTCATGGACATGGTATGAGGAGGAAATATAAATGTATTAAGGCATACAATATTATTTTAGGACTCCCAAACCATGCATAGGGTCTAAAACCACCACATATGCCCTATAAATGAAATCTTTGGCCTATGCGTCATATTGGCACCATTACAAGGTTTTATGAACTATATATGACTCTTAAGGTTTTGTTCATGGTATATGGATAAAAAAAGTAGTATTCAAGGACCTAAAGGATGCTTTAAGATATCATATATCATGCACAAGGTCTAAAACCAAGAGAAGCTCATTCATGTTTATACCATCATCTCCAATTTTAACTTTGGTCCATCTAACAATTTTCAAGGTTGTCCATTAATTACCAATTAGTGGAAATTATTCTTTAATTTGACCATGCGCAAAGTGACCTTTGAATGGGGCCAACGTTGAAATATTTTCATTTTGTGCTTATATGCACTGAAATTTGACATGTTTATAGTAGATGCATGCGTTGATGGTATGGGAGGGTTTAGAGACTCAAATACGAATCACACAAAGAATTCAACAATCAAATGAAAAAATTACAACATAAATGTGAAGGGAGTCACAAATTGGTCCCATAAAGAAAGAGATTTTCCCAAACAAGTGCCTCAAATTATCTAATAAATCCAAATCAGTGACCAAGGACCAAGGGGAAGAGGACAGGAAAAAATGGGGAACCCTACCTAAGCACTAAGGAAGGAAAGAGGCAATAGAAAAAAAAAATTATTGTTGAACTAGCAAAGGTAATAGGATAAGGGAGACAATGTTGGTTCGATGCGAGTGAAGGCATGAGGCATGCCCAATGCTAGTAAGGAACTGATAAGATCACATAGGTTACAATGTTCATGGTGAAGCGTGAGCGAAGGAATCTTGCAATATACATCAAAATACACTAGCATGAGGCTAGTGTGAGTGCTAATACAACCTATTATCTCAGTATCATGCTAGTGTATCATGATAATTCACACAAAATCAAGTTTTGGTTCATAAGGTGATTTAGTGATCGAAGCAAGCATAGAATGTGGTGGTTAGAATAATTAATGCATCAATTGATAAGTAAATCAAGCATCATTAAACTTATAAGCTATTATAGGTTTGAGTAGGCATGCATCCATGCTAACTATTATAGAAATTTACTTGAGTATGCATGCATCTATATTAACTAACATAACTATTTATGTTTCTTTTGTTCTTGTGTCACTATGGAGAATAGGTCATTAACAAAGGTTTTTAAAGATGTGATTCAATTTTCCTTGTTAGAGTGAACATGGAGCAAGTAATAGGTTTGGCTTATCACTAGCTAATTGAAGTGCAAGCCAGAAAAGGGAAGCCATCAAACCAAATAGAAAAATAAGCAGGTTTTGAAGCCAAACATGAGAGGATTTTTCCCATGTTACCAAAGAAGAGGACACATGGAATATCCCTCAATGAAGAAACACCAAGTAAAAGGGGAAATGTTATCAAGAAAATGAATAATATTAAATATGATGGTAGAAGTTATGGGAGTTTTTTTTCATGGCATGTTTAATATTTATGGATATTTGATTTCTTTTATATTAATTTTGAAGAGGTGTACAAAATTCCAATGGTGATGTTAAAGGGCCTCATAAAAGGGTGGTGGAGAAACATCCAAACTTTATTTGATGTAATCACTTATGAACCTTGAAGGATTAGGATGACTTGAAGATGTTTTGAACTTTTGATGGATATGTTCTCTTTTGAGAATGATAGAAAAGATGTATTTAATCAATTTTAAGTATACGGGACATTTTGTGCCGACAAAGGAGTACAACCATAAAATGAGACATTGACAACATGGATATTGAATCATCTTCAAAGTTTTGTGTTGTTCAACATTGTTTTGGAGCCTTATATTTAAATTGTTATTGTAGTTACTTAGTTGGATACCATGGAGAATTCCATATTCACCACACTCAAAGTGAATTATGAGAAATAAAAAGAAAGGTTTAACTCATTATAGGATTTCACTTGGGTATGTGTTCACTTGAGTAACCAGTGGAAATTTTCATGGGTTTTCTAGAACAACAACTTGGGCATGTGTTGTGCATTTCATTTCTTATCCAAATTTTGATTTCCATCACTCTCATTCCAAAGGTAGAACATTTCTCTTGATCTTCATTAGACTATCACCATTTTGAGTACCATCTATTTGGAGACCTCAACATACTCTCTGTTTATTTAACTAGAAGCGTGCCATTGTATGTGTATGGGTTCTTTTCTCATATTTCCACCTAAGTTGAATGAAACGTTGAAGCATGTATTAGCTTTAGAAATGGGAATTCCTAGAAACATGACGCCCCTCCAAACGGGTATGTCGAGGGATACACGGTGTGTGTGTAATAATAATAACAATAATATAATTTTAAGGTCATGTCCAAGCTAGACACCAAATTGGTGTATGATACCCCTTGTTTGTGGGACAAGGGACCCCCTCCACACAACCATTTGATTGCTAAATTCTAAATAGGTATACATACCCTACACCCCTCTAGATTTGAACTTGTGACCCCTTGGGAGGAAACCAATGTTCTTAACCATTAATGTGTGTGTGTGTGTGTGTGTGTGTGTGTGTGTGTGTGTGAAGCATAAAAAACCCTAATCTATGGAAAATGGAGACATTTTAACCTATAATTTATTTCTAAACCTACCTACCTACCTACAAATGAACATATCATTCTTGTTTTCTTGCAAGATGATGTGCTATTTAAAAAAACTGTATATTAGGGTTTTTTTGTACTTCCTATGGATCCCACGCCCCTCATGGAAATTTGATTGTTTTGGAGAATAAAAATGGATTTCAGAGAGTGTATAGGCACTGCAAAACTTTGATTTAAGTCACCATCAAAGATAAGTATATTCTTCCTTGCAATGACAATTTATTTTTTCTATAATTTTAAAAGTGAACTGTTGTTTTTTTCCAAGCATCTTCAATTTATAATCGAAGAAAAAGATATGTCAAAATGGAAATTATGAAATTTTGTGATGTGCTTTTCTTCTAATTCTTTTTCTAGTTTCATGCTACACACTAATGTTTGTGTCCCTCATCTCTTGTTTGAGATTGGGGATGTCGCCTTTACCCTAGGTCTCTAGGTGCAGATTGATGTCTACTAGGATGTACTTTCATATATCTTGAGCACGTTTAGGAGTATCATGGATAACATCTAGATGACATCTTGGTCATGTCTTTACACACCTCAAGTGGTATTAGGAGTTCCACCTATTTTAAAAGGCAAAGAAAAACATAATATAACATATAAAATAACATATAATATTTATATGAAACATATAATATAATATATATAAGACACACAACACACATATATATAACAAATAACCCGCTCAAAAAAAATTGCATCGACCCTATCTGCCAAACGAAACCCTCACATCAACCTTGCCTGCAAGCAGAACCTTCGCATCGACCTTGCTTGCCAAACATAACCCTCGCATTGACCCTTCCTGCGAACAAAACCCTCACAAGACCCCAACCATAGAGACAAATAGAGACAACATGAGACACAATTACCCCACCAAAGATCCACAGAGACAGAGAATGATAGAGCATCCCACCTAGATCAACAATCTCGTCCAAATTAGTAAATTTTTCTCACCCTAAGCAATTTTTGGTAAATTTATCACCCTAAACAGTAATAGTAATAGTCATTCATACATGGAATACATACATATTTAAGAATCCTATTTTTTTTATAAATGGCCTTTATTAAATCTCGGTGAAACCATCAAACCCATCTCCTCAGTTCCCCTAACCACTTCGATTCACCAAATTGTGTGGGTCCTATCTTTTCACCAAATCCTATGGGTCCTATGTTTAGTCGTTAATCTCATTGTACAAGAAGAAATCTCATGGTGACCTCACAATGGTGTCACTAGAAGTTATGTGGGACAATGTTACAACCAAAATTTGGGCATGAAGTTTCATAATAAATATCTAACATTTTGTTTATTTTTTTCAACAATGGCAATGGATGGTGTGGTGGCAACTCGTAAAGTTTGGACATAGATTTTGGATTATGGAATCAATTTTTTTATGGACAATGATATCAGAATTATTCCTCAAATAGAGGTCATTAATTACCATATGTTTGGGGCAGTGGATTAGTGGTGAGCATTATATTATATCAACACAAGTTCATATAAGTAAACTAGACTCAATACATCAAAACTATGGTGATATTGTAGCCAAGTTAAAGAGTAAACTCATGCATCCATACTATGTCCATCCACCACTAAGTCGAGCCTTAGAAAGATGAGATATCTAGAGATATTTCAAGACAACATGCATTCCATAGTCCATATATCATAAACAATGATCAGCTCCAACGTTTAAAAAGAATCCGTCCATGTCATCAAGAGAAAATCTTAACCATAGATCAAATCCTAGAGAAATGATACCACAGTTTTAATGTTGATGAAATGTATAAAAAATATCACCCCTTAAAATCATTATCAGACCTGGACGAAACACATTGCTCAATAGAAAATTAAAGTGAAATATATGTGCCAAAATTGCTCAGAAATATAATGAGAAACCAACATCATCTAACCATGTTGCTACCACAAAAATTAAGCCAGATTCAACTCATGTTGAATACAAGTTACCACTGTTCAAATCATATTTACACCTTTCAAATCTAATATTCAGAGTAATGTAATGGTGCCAAGTTAATGTCCACAGTTTTTAAACTTGTCATCCACAATTATAAATTTAGCATTCAAAGGTTTAGTATTAAAATGATTTTGCAAAGAATATAGCAGCAGAAAAGACAGTATGTCATGATCAACCATTAAGAGACATTACTTGGAGAATTTTTACTACAAGCTCATAATATAATATGTCCAAGACAATTAACAAACAATACAAGTATTTTATGGCTAGTGTTGAAGTATTAGAAATGTTCCATTGACATTATTAGAGAAACCATCAACTCTGCATTAGAACTAGTGTTAAACCCTTAGGACACTCTTGTGATAAGTGTGACATTAACCTTAAAATGCCACATTGTTGCGTCGTTCTACTTAAGAAAATATTCTATATTAGCAATGAGCCCAAACATTGCAATAAGATTGGAGAAATGAGTCCAAATTTGACTTTTATGCAGAGTGTTTTTAAACCCTTTTCCACTGTAGATGATCAAAGAAAAATTGTGTGCTTTTGAGTGCTAAAGTGATAATTTATTCTAAGAGATATACCCAACCTAACAAATTGATATCTGGAATAATAGCTTTAAAGAACCTTGGATGCCAATATTAAAGGGTGAAATTTAGGTGTCAAAGAAAACAAGTTGTTTCACCTTAGATGTTGGTCGTCCCACTTACCTTATCATCGATTTGTCTTTGTAAAATGTGTAGATCATGAATATATCCTAATGCTATGGTATAAATCCATGTACCATGAGCTTAATGGAGATATAGACTAATGCATACGTTTCTAAGCATGAAATTGAAGTAACCCAAGAGAAATGGTAATACTTAGAAATGCTTAGGGTTACCTTGTTATTTAGGTTAGATCCACAAGATAAACACATTAATGATATGATCAATAATGCAAATTATTGCAACTTCAAATGATATATCAATAAAGGCTAGTTTTCATGATAGAGATACAAGTTTAATGAGATGTATCAAAGAAAATAACCTAGATATAACAATCCAATATGAGATCAAACATTTAAACCATTGACTGCAAAACAAAAAAAGAAAGGAAAATAAAGGTTTCTTTTTTTTGGTTGAAGAGAAGGATAGACTAGTGCCTAGAAAAGGGCTATGGGGTCACTACACAAGTTCTAGGTGAAGCTTAGGGTTTGAAGATGAGTCAATGTTGAAAGACACCTAAAATGATTTCCTCTCAAACATTGTCTAGGGATAATAGGCTTATTCAAGAGTGGATGGGGGCATTAGTCCTCTAGGAATCATTTCCAAGTACTATCAAGGTGATCTCAAAGCTTGGCCAATGTAAGTGGGAAGAGCCTATGGGTGTCCTACCTCAATGCAAAGGAATGAAAACTTCAATGGTCAAAGGGAGTAAGGCTTGAATATACACAAATTATTATCTTGAATATAACAAAATAAGTTTTTGATTTTATTTTTCCAATCAATGCTTCTATCACTCAGATTAAATATTTTACATATGATAGACAGACCTTGGACACAGATAAACTTCTTGTATTTTCTTGTCACTAAAACCATGTTTTCTGATATTTTTTTCATGTATCCAAGTCAAGAATGCTTGTGAAAGTTGATATGGTGACATAATGCAGGTTGGACTCAATAAGATCTTGAAGAAAATTTATTCTTTATGGTGAAATGCAAATGTGGTATGTTTTTTGGTTGCAACTCATTGTTGTAGAAATATCTAGTTCTTTATAGAATATGTTGGATTGTAAAATAAATCCCTTCCTCCATTCTCTTAAAATTATGGTATATGTCAATCCATGAAGCATGAA
>JZKD02S1683137.1:259975-302514 GCA_000966675.3 Picea glauca
TTTTCTCATCAGGAATGTGAGCCCATGCTATACTGCCAAATACACAGAAGTGACTTACATCTGGTTTAATTTTAGTCCAAGCTTCTTACGGTGTTATATTTTTAAGAGCCTTTGTCGGAGTGTGATTTACTATGTAATTTTCACAGTTGATGGCTTCCGCCCAATACTTTATACTTAATCCCTTAGGTTGGATCATACAATTAGCCATTTCTTTTAATATGAGGTTCTTTCTCTCAGCAACACTATTTTGTTGTGGTGTATATGGAAAAATGTGTTTCATTTGGATTCATTGTGTAGTGTAGTAACTTGTAAAATTATTGTTCACATATTTGCCTCCATTATCTGTTCTTAACCTTTGAATTTGATGTCTAGATTGATTTTCTACAAGGGCCTTGTAGGCCAAAAACTTGTCAAAAGCTTCGCTCTTAATTTTTAAGAAGTAAACCCGTTACCCAAGTACATTTGGAAAAGTCATAAATGAAAGTTAAGAAATACTTGCACCCAAAAAAAGAAGGAGAAGAAAGTGGACCACACAAATCACTGTGAACAAGCTGCAAAGGACCTGAGGCATGCCAAGAGGCACGTTTATCAAAACTGTTCCGATGATGTTTTCCAAGAACACAACCAACACAAACACCATATATGCATGAAACAAGAGGAAGAACAATCACCATTTGTTGATTACATAGTTGCTGCAATGAGCAATAGTTTTGATGACCAAACCACTCATGCCAAAGTTTTCTCAAGTCATCGCTATGAGCAACAAAAACTGAAGAAAAATATGATGACCCAAAGTTGTCAAATTTGTACAACCTGGTAATATCATCAACAATTCCAGTTGCAAGAACATGCTTAGGATCTTATAGATCCTTGATTACAACTTGCTGAGGTGAAAACTCTACAGTTTTACCTTCACTTGAATGAGTGATTTGATATACTGATAGAAGGTTACAAGAAAGACTTGCAACACATAATACATCATTGAAATGACCATTTTCTACGTGAACCGTTCTAGATCCTTCAACACTAAGAGATCTATCATCACCAACCAATATTTGCTTGGTGTTACATTCATTTAGAGTAGAAAATATGTCTCTATCCTTAGCCATATGATAGGATGCTCCAAAATCAATAAGCCACTCATCAGAAGTAGAAGTAGAAGTATAATTTGTATTGAAGGATAAACTAGAAGAAAAAAGTGCATGTCCATGAGAAGAAGAAGAAGAAGTAGTAGAATCAATACTAATATTGTGCTTCTTCATCGCTGCTTCTAAAGATGCCATATTCTTGAAACATTTGGAGTCATCATGACCATCTTTATCACAAAAGTTGCAATGTCTGTTAGTATAATTATTTTTATATTTTGCTCCTTTGTCTCCATTAGAAGCAAAAGCTATCTGAGTGGGTTTGGGACCCTTATATTGCTTGCTGTTGTGGAAAGGATGTTTCTTGTTGGGATTCTTGGGTTTATCTTTTTGATGGACAACTAAGGCTTTGTTGGAGGTACCTGTAGTGCTGATCACTCCAAGTTGTACTAACTTATATTGTTCTCTAATCAAAGAATCACAAAAGTTCTCAAGACTAGGTTTTTGATAAGTTGTCCCTACAGTCTCTTGTATGGCATAAAATGTAGATACAAACACAAAATATGCACTACCTATCTTAGAAAGAATAAGATAGATGCAACGATCTTCATCTATCTTTATCTTACATTCTTCACCTAAAGTTATGAGTGTTTTAAACTTAGATAGATAGTCTTCAATGCAAGAAAAATCACTTGGACTCAAAGTTAGCACTTTATTTTCTCACTGTTGTGCTTGAATACTATTGTGTTTACCAAACAGAGGTTCAATCTTTTCCCAAGCTTCTTTAAGTTTATCAATTGATTGAAGGTGGAACCTTAAAGGAGGAGAGATGGACATTATGATTAATCCATGTGCTTCGTCATTCCTATTATCCCATTTGGCTTTCTTATCAACATCAGTGGATTTTGTTTCCTTTCCCAAGGTAATCCGGTACAAGCCTTTACTTCTTAATAAATCCTCCATATGGGATTTCCATTGGAAGTAGTTGGTGCTGGTAAGTAAGAGATTAATTGTAGAAGCCATATTAAATATGCAGATAATATTAATTTAAAACTAAAATTGATGATGTGAATGGAAAGAGCTCGAAAATTTATGCGGTTTTAAAAAAAACGACACTGAAAACGGACTTCGGATGTGAGAGTTATGCCATTTAAAAAAAATGCATAAACGGTAACCAAAAGACCACGTGGTAGTGTAAGTTGCTTTATGAAGTGACCCACTTTTATAAAGAGAAGTGGGGCTCACTTTTACAAAGAAAAGTTGCATGCAAAATAAATAACTCTAAAATAAAATATTAAAGCTACTTATAGTGATTCACTTTTATACTTGAAGTGAAATACACTTTACAATTTTAGCATGAACTTTTTCAAAAAAAGTAACAAAAGAGAGACTTGAACTCAAGACCTCTTACTTAATAAGGCAAATTTTAACCAAATGGTCTAGAAAAACATATTATAATGTTCAGAAGGACAATTGGTGGTGTTGTTGTTATGGAAGACGACCTTAGAGAGCATGCTAAAAAAAAACTCTTTTCACACAAGAGAAAAAAAAAATTCGCTTATCGATGACAATAAGGGTTAGATCTCGGTTAGCTTACCCAGAAGATGCACATTTTACTATCTTTTTTTGATTTGAAGAGATTGCACAGGGCGTGGGGCAAAGAGAATATGCATATCTAAAAGAGTAGCAACCCGGAAAAAAAATACAAAACCAAAATAAAACCAAAATACTTCTCTGCAAAAAATTTAAAAAATGTGTATTCAAACTTTATACCTCTGGATCTGACTGTAATGGTTGTATCTTGGGAAAAAGGAAACATTTTCAAGTGAAACAAAAAGTGTTCCTGAATGAAACGAGTGCTTTGGATGCAATGGAACATTCCTCTTAGCCTAGAAATGTATGAAAATAACAGAAAATTGAGATGGGGCAACTCGACTTCACGATCTCGATCTACAATAGGAGCAGGTTTTCAAACAGGCTTTGATACCATGTTCAACAACAAAGGTATTCCAATAGAGGAAAAACACCTTCAGTAACCACTCACATAACCATATCAAAGATCAACACACCGATGTTTTCATGTGGTAAAACCCCTATGGGGAAACATCCACGACCCCAAACAACGCGACCACTTGAAGTGGTTTTTTAATGCAAAGAAAAAGATTACAGAGAGATTTTACAAGATAGTTTCTCACAATCGATCATCGAAAAATGACCTTCCATGCTCTTTAAATAGAGATCATGGACCAAACGGGTGTTAAGCCACGGATCAATGGTCGTTAAGATCGAGGAGAGTATAAACCGTCAGATCACTCTATGTCGGGAACATATCATGACCGTCATATTTCCTAACTACAAATGCATACTAATGCATACTAAAGAAACACACTAGAAAACACACTTTTACCTAACAACACAATAGACCAAGTGGATCTTAAATAACTCCTAAGTGTCTAAATATCCTAACATGGAATGGATTTTCGGAGGCTATTTTTTAGGGTCGTCTTTATCATACTTTGGTTGTTTAGGATTTTCATACCCGAACTCTCATTTTTTCCGATATCTAAATTTCTGCTTGATTTTGAAAACATATTGATAGGCAGCTCCCAGTGATGAGATGTCTAGGAAATCCATTTCGGTTTGGATGTACCTATGCAGAGCCCCACAGTATTTTAGAACCAGATGTTGTTCAGATTCTTTGATAGCCATCTTGGTGCACAAGGTATGGAAATTATTTGTGAACTTTGGCACTGTTTGGCCCCTCTCTTTCTACAGTGTGGTCCATTTCATGTATTGGTTGTCATAGTTATCAACAAACTAATATTGTTCCTTGATCGCATATACAAAAAAATCCCAAGTGGGCTCAGCCCCATATATTCCAGACTCCTCTGTAGAGATTTTCTCCTAGTAATTTTCCCACCAATGTTTGACACGGGGGAGAGCCTTAAGGAGTGTGAAGGTGATCTTTTCCCTGTCAGAAAAATTGTGAACATAGAAATAACCTTCTAATAGATTTAACCATTTTTCTAGGGCATATGCATCAATATGACCTTCAAATATGGGAATATCAAAATTCACTTGTACCTTGAAAGGAGAGTTGCCTCCAAAGTGGTCGCTTGATGAAGATGTGCCTATTGTTATCGACAGACATTGAAGGATGTGGAAAAAAATCTCCATCATTTAGTCCCTCTATCGCGTGAGAGCTTGCTCAAGCAACAGATTAATATAATATTATGCTCCATGTTTTTTCTTTTCTTCCTCCATGGAGGGTTTCTTGGACAGGAAAGAGTGATTTTCCTCAAGAGAGACAAGCTCGAGACACAACTTGCTATACTTGGACTTCGTTGGGGACATGCACTGAAAAACGATCAAGAGTAGCCTACTTTGATACCACCAATCCAAATTACTTTTTAGAATGAAAAAGAAGAAGAGATATTACAATGAAATACACACAAATATTGCTAGAAATAGATCAATATTGTAATACATGATTTATGTTAATGAAGCAATGTACAAAGACTGTAAAAATGCAGAGTGAAAGACTCACTAGAATGGTGACAACTTATCTCTGAGAAGCGATGTGAAGGATACTCACATTCACAAGAAGATGATTGTTACAATGAGGCTCTAAAATCCTTTTTAACATAAGGAAAATAAAAACCCCTAACCCCTAAAGATGAAAATCCAAAAGGTTTTTGGGCCTCGATGGGGGTAGTTGATACGTCAACTTCCTGAGTGTGTAACTTTTGCATATGATCTCTGTTTGGGGCACTCGATACACCTTTGGAAAGGTATAGTCGAGAAGAGCACATTCTAACTAGTTGAGTCTAGTGCTCTTGAGAGTCACCTGGGCTCGAAATCCCCAAAAAATGTCATTTAGGGCCTCAAAACGGCCCTAAAAGTTTTGGACCCGAAAAACTGTCGAAAATTACCGAGGTGGAAAACTCTATTTTGAGCCAGTGGAATAGGTGGGTGGCCACTGATATCCACCTGGATCACATTCACCCACAGGCATTTTCCAACAACTATACCACAATAATACCGCCTTTATTACAGGCTCCATACGACCAAGTACTTCTGTTGAAGGAAAATGTCCCTGCGGACAGGTAGATCTCCTCTTGAGAGATAGACTCTTAACTCTTAAGACATAAGATGCTTAGCGTGGACACTGACTTCCTTTCAGATCTATACAAACTAATGCATGAGGAGGAAGGAGAAAAGAAGTACCTTTTACCGGTGTTTGTCCCTGCATGCTTCGAGTTGAGATCCAATCTTTCGCTCCTCGATGAGCCCTGTAGACAAACAATAGTACAACCACTTCCTACTCTATTGATATTAGCTTGAAATAGATCTATCTATCAGAGATAAGTTCATGTGATATTAAACACCAACTAGAAAGAAACAGGCCAAGTGTGTCATATTGAGGAGAACAATGACAGAAGTAACTTACAACTGTAGATGTGAATGCGACAGCTTCATCAAGTCCCCTTTGTCTAACCCTTGCTCAAAAGATCCACGATCCAGACGACAACAAATTTACTGATTACTTTCCTCCAGTTCACTGTATGTTTCCTATGAGATCATAGGTTTCATGCTTCCAATTCTTCCCCCTTTCCACCATGATAGAGCCTTCTTATATAGGTTTAGAGAGGCCTAACCTCTTGAGGTATCTTTAGGGTAAGTTGAGGATTTTCCTCCTTGAGTCAGGGATCTTCCCTAATATCATGGTTGAACCAGGAATTCAAATGCAACTTCCTTCCAAGATTGAAAGATTTTTCCCTTATTCTTCTCAACAGATCAACTATTTCCTAGATTAGACAACACTCCCTCAAAAAGGCCATCAGAGCGCTATAGTGCTCCCTAATAGGCTTTAGGGGGGCTCCAACACTCTAGAAATCTATAGCGCTCCCTCAGAAGGGTTTCTTGGTGTTATAACGCACTCTAGCATCTTATAGGGGAGTGCCAGCGCTCCTAGGAGTGATATAGGGGAGCGCTCTCTCCTAAAACCTTAGATTGAATGCTTCTTTTAGGTGGCAAGAGGTTCTTATCTTCAGTTAGCCATTCCTCTCCCTTCAAATCAAGTGTTTGAGGAATTTTAAGTGTCTCCTTAGTGTCGTCATCATGGCAGTATGATTTTCTTGATACTTGTGACACTTGTGAGCAACATGCGACACTTGCGACACTTGTGAGCAATATGCGACACTTGCGACACTTATCAAAGCGAGTAATGTTGATGTGTAACAGATTGGCCCCCAAAGTATGAAGTTAGAAGATGAGAACGGATAACTGAAATGCTTTGTAGACTTTCAAGCAAGGGTATAGACGTGGAGAACCCGACAAAAGCTACACACAAACATCCAACAAATATCATGACATGTTTCAAACCCAAGGCAGACATACCTATGCTTGGGTGATCAAGATTTGCAAGATATGGCCACCATAAAATACACTGCGGATCCATAATTGTATTGATAAAAAGGTATAGCCACCAAGGATATAGTGTGGATATATACTCTAATGACCTGAACTGATCGTAGCCACGAAGAATACACAGTGGATCTACAAGATGACAAGAGATAGCCACGACCAATACAAAGTGGATCTATGCAACAATATATGTGTCATTATTCAAGAGAAACTCCTTCGCAGCTTGGGAAAAATACATATCAAAGTGATCACTCAACCCAGGGTCTTCTTACCGATCCCGATGTAGTACGAATCTAACCATGTGAATAGATGTCCTGATGTCGAACATGGCAGAAACCACTTGATTACCGGTCAGTGATGTAAATCGTTAACAAGCGCGAGGGAGATCACCATTAATGTCAATGATTCCCAAGGTACCCTAGTACATTCCAATGAATGTGAATGGATGAGCTGGAGTCGAACATCTGTGGAATCATCCAATCAGAGGTCAATGGTGTAAACCCACTGTCGGACGTGAGGAGGCCTACGATTGAGGCATGCAGGTCCCAAAGTACTAACTGGTTTCTAAGCCTAGTTCCTAGATAATGTGTTGAAGTCGACAGGAATAGACTCGTCGAGGGAGGGCCTTGATGTATCCCCCATCAACGACATGAAATAGACATAGATATGTAATTGGCAGATCAAATGAACATGGACTGACACGGCTATTGAGACAAGATATTTGTGATGGCTGACTCTCAAGGCAGATACTTCCCTTGAACACTGAGGCACAATAACAGAAACATGACATGGACCAAAACTTTATGATGCAGTGAATGCTGTGACTTACGTCAAGCGACCCAAAGGAGTGAAAGAAACTCAAAGGATTGGCTCACTGTAGAGGTTCGGAAGATTAAAATGCGTGCAAAAGACAAAGTGTCGTGTTCAAGGGTGACTCTAAGAATTACTTGGTAATGTTCTCAAGAGACTACCTGGCTTGCTTCTTTCAAATTTTCCCCCATCCAGATAGACGAGTACCTCTTTTTAATTTAACGAGCTCGACGAGGGTAACACATGCTCGATATAACTCACCTTCAGTAAGTTCCTCTTCCTTTTTTTAACGAACTGGAAGAAGTAAGGGTTCGGTCCCGTGCGGGCCTGTCGATGTTTGTTTTAGCGAGTCCAAAGATAGAAAACTCGAAGGTTTTTCATGGTTATAGAGTCTGGAAAAACACTTAAAAGAGAACTCTCTCAGTTCCTTTTTTGTACAGTTAGTCTCACGAGGCCGAAAAAGAGATAAACTACCACTCGAAAGACACCCTTTCAAACATTTTAACGAGTGTGAAAGGAAGCAAGATCACTCAACGATATTTTCATGTTTAGAGAGTCTGAAAAGAGTTTAAAGATAACTCCAGGGGGTTCCTTTTTCGTGTGTCCATACGGGTCCAAAAAAGAGATAAAATTCTACCCGATGCGTTCTTATATTCTCGAGCTTGAGAACGAACTAAGACTATGCTCGTGGATGTGACAAGGTAAACAAACGATCAGAACTGCTTTGAAACCTGTAGTGTCAAAACTGCAATCCAGAGGTTTAGTGAGGCCGTTATATTGTTAAAGAAACCCACAAATGACTATACCTTATAAAAAATGGAAATTTATAAATAGTAATACAAGAAAAATCTTCATTTACCATTTCATTTTGCATAAGGATTTGTAGCAGTGGAGATTCTCACTTTGGAGTTGGATCTTGTTTTGCTTGCTACGGTTGACCGTTTATTTCTCCATTTGGACTAGGTAGATCTTCATCTCCCCTTCTTTCAATTACATGGTTCAATATTTGTTTCCATAGCAATATTTAAATTAAAAAATGAATCCCTAGGTCGTTGCAAAAAAGATCAAATCAGCCTCTATTGAAAACAATGGGAAAAATACATTCTTTTGCAAAAACATTTTTAGAGATTGATAGAATAGATGCCAATGCCTTGATACTTAAGTAGATGGGTCGTTTTTTGTTAAAGAATCCATAAGAAACTCAAAAAATATTCCCACGCAACCATTATGAAAATCATTTTAATTTAAAACGTTTTATTGCTGCGTGAGGATTATTGAGTGGTAAAAAGAGGGCGTGATCCTTTTTGAATAGTGTGGGCAATAGATTTCAAGTTTTTAAATTTCTTAAGAAATTGCCGAAAAATTGAATAATGAAATTCTTTGTTTTTTTTTTGTTTGTAGATAATTTCGGCAACGACCATGATCGAGTGGAAGGAATGGAAGCATGAGCTCGATGATTTGGCTGCTTTGCGGAGTCCTCGTACACGGGCTGCGTTGAGAGATTGTGGCCTTCTGAAATTCTTCAAGTTGCAGAAGATGAAAAAAGAAATCCTTCTGCTTGAGTACATAATTAGCTTGTGGGATGTCATGGAGCAAGGGTTTCGGATCGGAACACAGCTTCTAACCGTTGAGTTGGAAGATGTATATTTCTTGACTGGCCTCTCGAAAAGAGGGGTTCCTATAGATTTTTCCGGACAGAGGGTGCTTCCTGAGCAAGTGGGTGTGTATCTGGCACGTCATTGTGTCCCAGGAGAAAGACTGGTGGGGGGTAGAATCCCCATCAAGGATATCAGAGATTTACCCCTTCGGTCCATTTTGTTTTCCATCACGAGTGTGATGGGAAGCACTAGCGCACATCTGGTGTCGAGATCATAGGTAGCTTATGGCGTACAGTGTTTGGAGCCAACACTGTTTAACTGGAGCGCAAGGTTTCTTCAGAATGTGAAGGAACAGTTCTCGTAGTGTAGGATGGGGCAGAAACAGTTCAGATATGGTTCGTTCTTGGTCTCCTTCTTCTTAGAGCGCATCCCCTAGATGCAACCTCAGATTGCTTTGGTGGTATGACTAGTGGAAGAACCACGGATGGAACGGTGGACTAGTCTTTCTTCGAGACTAGTGGCAGAGTCAGAGTGATGTACAATTTGTTTTCCTTCATGAAACCTTATCTATGGGTGAGATACCGATCCATGATGTAATTAGCTAACGAATCCGAAACATTGTTGAGTTCTCTTGGAATATGTTTGTATTCGATGTAATCAAACATTCGTTCAAGGCGGCGAACTTGTAGGTGGAGACATAGCAGGATAGGATTACGAATAGCGTAGATTCGATTGAGTTGATAGACCACGAGTTGGGAGTCTAGGTTAACAATGATACGAGAGATACCTAGGGAGGAGGCTTGGGTCAAAAGTTCGATGACAGCATGGTATTCTGCCATGTTATTAGTCGCTGGTCCTAAGAAAATACCTCCTGAACTCACCACCTCGTCAAATTGGTAAATGACCCATGCTGCCAAAGCAATATTCCGGGTGTGTCGACTAGCGCCATCCGCAAACCCGACAAAGATAGGAAAGGAAGACGTCATCTGCGCATGAAAACACAAGGCACAGTTATGAGTGGCAACGGTAAAGACTTGAGCACGCGAAAGTAACAAACACACCAAACTAAAATACAATAATGTACAAAGTACACATGCTAGGTGATCTAGGCATAGTAATTTTTAAGGTGAATCCCATTCCGGGGCTCTCCCAGGGAGATTCCATCATAATCGACTAACTTGTAGGAGCCTCTGTGTAGAACACGTTTCACAATGTAAGGGCCATGCCATAGAGGTTCTAACTTGCCTGTCCCTAGTTTGTCATGAGCCTGGTGATAGACGAGGACTAAGTCTCCTTCTACAAAAGTCTGAGGATGGACAGATTTGTCATATTGATTTTTTATCCATTTCTGATGTGCCTCGTTAACGAGAGCGACATCACGACGTGCTTCGTCTAGTTTGGTCAGATATAAGAAACGTTCTTCTTCAGCGAAAGTATGGGGTAGGAGTTCTACTTTAAGTTTCAGATATGGAATCTCACACTCGATTGGTAAAACGACTTTGATGCCATACACTAACTGGAAAGGAGTGAACCCAGTTGTGGTTTTCACGGAAGTACGGTGAGCCCAGAGAGAGGAGAAAAGTTGTAGATTCCAAGATGTCGTATTTGACCCTACCATGCGTTGAATCATGGTTTTGAGGACCTTGTTGATGGCTTCGACTTGTCCGTTGGCTTGAGGATAGTATGGGGATGAGTTTTCATGGCGAAAACCCAACTTGGCATGCAATTCACTCATCATATGGTTCTTAAAGTGTGCACCGTGATCAGTGACAATGGTGCATGGTACACCAAAACAAGTTATGATGTGGTTAAAAACAAAAAGAGCTGCGGTACGACCATCATTCAAAAAGGTAGGCATAGCCTCAGTCCATTTGGTAAAGTAGTCGACGGCGACGATTATATAACTGTGCCCCCCGGATGAGGTAGGCTTACATTGCATAAAATCGATACCCCACTTAGCAAAGGGGCCGATAGCGATAATGGGGTGCAGCATAGTAGGGTGGGTGCATGCCTTGTTGTTAAAAACTTGGCAGGGTGGGCATTTTTTGACTGCCTCAATACAATATTTGAAAATCGAGGGCCAAAAATAGCCGACACGTAGAATTTTTTGGGTTGTGGCCATCCCAGAAAGGTGTCTGCCACAGGCTCCAAGGTGACAGTCATTCAGAACGCGTTCAGCCTCTGCATGAATCAGACATCGTTGAAGGATAGTGTCAATACCATGACGATACAAGGTGTCACCGACGATAAGATAACGATGAGAATGGTGGCGAATACGTCGACGCTCTTCACGGAAAGTGTTAGGCTGAAAGTGTTGGGTTTGGAGGTAAAGGAGGATGTCTCCATACCAAGGATCAGAGGTGCTGATGAGGAAAAGAGTTTTGTCAGGGAGAGAATCTCTAGGTTCGATATCTTCATCAACATGGGGGAGATCACAGATAAGCTCCGCAAACACCAAGGACTTTTTGGCTTTGGACTTTGTAAATTCAAAATCAAATTCCTGAAGGATGACGATCCATTTAGAGTATTTTTCCCCGAGCACTTGACGTGTCAAGACATGGTACATGGGGTTTGAGTCCGCAATCACAGTGGTGGTGCGTAGTAGGATGTAATGGAAAAATCTATGGACAATGATGACGGTTGCCAAATCCATTTTCTCTACATGTGAATATCGGAGTTCGGGTCTAGATAGACTCTTGCTAAGGTAATAGATCACATGTTACTCACCGTTGGGGTCCTCTTGAACTAACACCATTGCAATAGTGGAAGTGGAGGAAGCTAAGTAAAGGATGTATTCCTTTGTATACTCTGGAGGATGCAACAAAGGTGCGTGGGTCAAGGCATGCTTAAGAGCGTCAAACGATCGTTGAGCGACGTCATCCTAGATGAAAGGGGTGTTTTTTGGTAACAATCGCATGAATCCTTTAGTTATCTCAGCGTAGTTACAAATGAAATGATGAAGGAAGTTTTCTTTTCCTTGCAAACTTTGGAGTTGAGTCAAATTAGTAGGTGGGGGTAAGGCCAGAATAGCCTTGATATTTAAGGGATCCACCCGAATCTCGTCTTTAGAGACAACAAAACCAAGGAGTCGACCGGATTCGACAACAAAAATACACTCATGTGGGTTCAAGCAGATACGGTAAAACCAACATCGAAGAAAAATAGCCCGTAAGTGATCAACGTGATCTGATCGATTGGATGAGTGGGCAGGTAAGTTGTCGAGGTAAGGTTATGCAATATGCTTGATGTCGTGGAAAGCATACGACATGGCCCGCTGGAAAGTAGCACCAACATTTTTGAGACCAAAAGGGAGATTTCGATAGGAGAAAGTTCCCCATGGGTAGATAAAGGCCATCTTATGTTGATCAACAGGTAAAATTCCAATCTGGTTATACCCCAAAAAACCATCCATGAAGGAGAATATTATGCTCCCAGCGCAATTATCAATAATCTGGTCGATGAAGGGTGTAGGGTAGTTGTCTTTTGGACAAGCCTTATTGAGATCCCGATAGTCAACACAGACACGGATGGTCCCTTTTTCTTTGGCAACCGGAACGAGGTTGGAGACCCATTCTGTCAAAGGGATGGGATAGATAAAGCCGAATTTTAAAAGTTTCTCAACTTCTGCCTTTATAGCCGCGATTTTCTTGGGATGAACCAGGCGGAGTTTCTGTCGAACATGTTTCGCACCAGGGTAAGTCTTGATTTCGTGCACGATGATCGAAGGGTCGATCCCTGGCATTTCCTCGTAGCTCCAAGCGAAGACATCACAAAACTCTTTAAATAGAGCGGTGTAAGATACCACTTCTTCAGGTGTGCAATTAGCACCAAGGTTAATGTTTTCCACAATGCCTTCTTTGATCAAAATATCAATAACGATCATAGTAGAGATATTACCCATATTCCCCTCATAAAGAGTGTCTTGTGTGAGGATGGGAGATTGCGGAGAATTGGTAACATCAGGAGGGAAGACAGAGTGTATATCTTGGTGAATTTCTTCCAGAGGCGGAAGAAAAGAGGATTGATGATGGTTATCCTCCCAAGGTACATCGTCAATACTAAGCATCTCCATTATAGATTCGTCGGAAGGGAATATTTGGGAAATGTAATCGATTGCAGATGATAGGGAATCCAACCATGACGACATCGAGTAGGCATTGGGTGAAATTAGATGGGTGTTGTCCAGGGAGGGAGAGGTAGATTGAATATTTACGTATGTGGCCTCGGCTGGGCTAAGTGGCATGGTGTCACCTAGCACATCGAATTCCAAAGGACTAGGTACAATCCAAGGGTCAGATGATTCCAAAGATTGATAAGCCATAGTCGAAATCATATTTACGGTGGAAATATGATGTGTGGTGGGTGGAAGTGGTGTAGGGAAAGTACCCATAAGGCTAGAATTTTTTAACAAGCCAACACCAACGCTTTCATACGTGACTGGGTGGTCTCCCAAAAAAGGAATGTTGTTGGTGACAGGGGCATGAGCGTCGGGTGTACAGAAACCTAGTTGATCGATAGTGACAATTTTTCCTTGATGGGGGAATTGTACACATCAAAACACCGACGAGGCGATGGCATTCATAGCGTAGAACCAACTTCTTCCAAGTAATAGGTTGTAATCGAGGGGGGCGTTGAAAACCTCGACATCAACAGTAACAGTTTTGCCACCCAACTGAACGGCTAAGGATTGTAAAAGTCCATGAGGATGAAAACCTCGCCCATCAAAAGCACGTAACATCGTAGGGGATTTTTTAAGGGTAGGTGATTTTAAGCCTTTCCAACAAGCCAAAGACATGACACAAGTAGAGGCTCCCTCATCCAAGATAGTTCGGTGGATTTGTTGATTGTGAACAACAACATCGATTTGAAAAGCTAGTTGGTGGGAGAGTCAAGGCTGATGATCATCTAGATTAAACGTGAGGCTATTAGACGACTCAGGATCGAAGGCGTCAATGGCAGCCAAGATCATTCTACATTGACTGGGACAGTGTTGTAGAACTTCCAGAGCAGACATAGCACACGCTGCTTGAGCCAAATCTTCAACTATGTTGTAGTTTTGGGCAGCCCGCGAACTAGGATTAAAGGTAGATTTTTGGATAGTGCTCTTGGGAGGGCATAAGATGGAGTCAAACGAAGGTTTCTCGATCTGGAGTGGTCCAGACGGAGGGCTAGCAGATGGAGGACTAACGAAATATGGTAATGGGTCCGGTAAGGAACTGTTAGTAGTCTTCATCTTATCAGGTTTAATCGGTGTGTCATATGTCATAGTGCAATTGGTCAGATTAATCCCATTAAACATGTAAATGTGGGCACTTGTCGAGGCCTCATCATGGGATTGGTTGGAACTGCCCCTGGGAGTGGGGGTTTGAGCAACCAAAGATTGTTGTTGTGGAAAAGGCTGAGTAAGCACAACAAGTTGTGAATTTACCTTAGAAATTTTGGCCACTTCATCGTGATGTGGACAATCTCGGGTGTAGTGATCATCGCCACAAATGATACATGGGAATTTCAGTTTCTGTTGTGGTTGTTTTCCAGCAGTAGGGGTTTGAGGTTGATTTTTTGGTTGTTCATTATTGTTGTTTTTCTTGGGTTTATTTCTTGCTTTCTTCTTTCCCCCAGGTTGTTGTGAAGGGGTTGATTGGACCGTATTCACCTCAGAGACCTGATTTTGAGGGGAGGTAGAAGAGGGTACATTCGAACTGGGAGCAGACGTCGAGGCGGACCGCTGGGTTGTTCCAGTCGACTGGGAAGCAGACTGGGTTTTGACGGAGCCAATAACTCCATCCGCGTGCGAGGTAGACGATGGTTTTGATGGATCATTAGTAGCATGGGTAGCATTTGGTATCAGCTCGTACAGAGTACCACATTGTGAATAAACCAAATCTAAGTGCTGAGCTCGAGCAATAGCTTCTTCCTCGGTGACTACACCACCCATAGCAACATCACGAGCGATCTGGGGTAGCAGCGATTTGGTGAACCATTCCGCTAATAATTGGTCAGGAATGACCACTTTGATTAACCTTCTTCATCGTCTCCATTCATGAATATGATCAGAGATATGTGTGGAGGTTGTCTGACGAAGGGAGGCCAATAGTTCGGTACCCGTCTCGTATCAAATGGGTAGTTGGAAGCATGTGAGGAAGGACATGGAAAGAGAGTTGAAATCATGAAAAGAAGTAGTTCAATATACCATTTTGCTGCAGAATCCATAAGCGTTCGTTGGAAAAGACGCAAACGTATAGAATCGTCCATGAGGGAGTTGGATGAACACCACAAATGGAAGGTCATCACATGGTTGTTTGGGTCTTCTCCAAACTTTCCGTCGAATTTTGGGATATTAGAAGGAAGTTTAGCTGGAATAGTTGGCCAAACTGGAGAATGAAAAATAGGATCATTCATTAATCGAGACAAGTCTGGAAGGTCCAGAGTCGCTAAGAAAGGTAGTTGTCGGTTAACCTGCGGGTAGCACTGGTGTGGCATAGGAACACCAGTAGGACAATACACTGGGTTAGGTGGATAATTGTAACCAGTGGGCCCTCTTGTATAAGGTTGGTGTTGACCAGGGTACACAGGATTTGAGGTGGTTTGAGAAACATGCATGAGCGGAGGATAACCGGATGGGTTTTGAGGATTATAAGCTAGATTTGGCGTTTGTCCATAAGGAGGATGTAGATGAGTCCCTTGAGGGGGAAGAGGTTGTTGTGGAGCTTGAGGATTGTGTCCCCCCAAGAACTGTGGGTTTCCTGGAAAAGGGATGTTCCATGGATTGGGTGTGGTAGACACATTTTGTCCATACGGTTGATGGTAGGCTCCAGATTGAGGTTGCCCCCCAGCATGAGGGTGCCCTCCAAATGGAAGTTGTCCTCCGGTGGGAGGATGCCCCCCAGCTTGAGGTGGAGGTCCCAGAATTTGGGAACCAGACGTAAACGACTGACCGGTGCTGCTTAACGGGTTAAAGCCACCAAGACTGGTCCCTCCGGGTTATTGTATAGGTATAGAAATTCTAGGCATAACTTGGGTAGTAGTGGCAGCGGAAGAATTCAGTGCTCTGTACCCAAAAGGGAGTGATGATGAAGGTCTAGGTGTTATTGGTGTGCCAATTACAGCTTGGCTAACCACCGCATTACTGGCAGGAATAGTCAGCACATGAGGGGCCATTGTAGAATGGGTCATCTGGAGAGAAAAAGTGGACCTTGGGCCAACAGACGATGTGTTCGGACCAACGGACGGTGTGGCTGAAAAAATGGTAGTACCGGTAAAATGGTTTAAAGGTACAGTGTAGGTGATAGGCGTGTCGACACCTATTCCTGTTCCATAAATATCCTGCACCATGCGCAGTGGACTTCGAACAATGTCTACGGTCCAAAAGGGGTCATCAACTAAAGGGTTTGAATGAGGCCCAGTCGGAATGTCAGAAGGATTGATGACGACAAATTCACCGGCTGAATTCAGTTGAAGAACACATCTCTCATATCCCTCCAGAATGTGGAAAGCCTCTGGAGACTCTGAAACAATTCAAAAATTCTCTAAAGAGGTGGGAACTTCTTCTTGGGAGGTTATAGTGTCGTGAACCTCACTCTGTTGAGGAGATTCCTCCATAGAATGAGGGGGTAAAGGGGTATTCTCTTCCATATTTTCTGGAGGAAGTCCCTGTAACCTCTGCGAATGACTTTGAGGGTCGATGTTGGCGAAAAAGAGTCGGCAGAAAAAATCTATGGCCAACTATCGAAAAGAAGCAGCATACGCTAATAGAATCTAGGAATCACAACCAAGCAAACAAGACCTTCTCTCGATGACTGTACTAGTTGGTGATGAAATCCAACGTCACGTGATCAAGTCAAGAAGGGGTGGGGATATGGTGGAATAGTTACAATGGAGACCTGCTTAACGGACTTTCACCCTGGTGCAAGATTCCACACAATAATTGTGGATTTACCCTCCAAGGAGCCTGAGTGAGTTTGACCAATGTCTGCTCCAGGTACAGTCAGACTTCCCTTCACTGTCACCTTGTGTAAGACCCTAAAGATTATGGCCACTAAGGTTACCAATTCACAGTCAGCCCCTAGGTGAGTACAATCGATAGTCCAGTCCGAACGTACAGGCAGGGTATCTAGCCCGAAATCAACTTAAAAGGATTCCACTCAGCATTGTGGGTATACCTTTAAGCGATCCCCATAATACGATCTGACTACTACAATCAGTCAAACCACGGAGGGATAATCTCCATATCTTTCCCGAGTGCGACCTCGTGCGTAACCCCTGTGTGAGAGGGGGATCCCAGGCAGACTTATACAATAATTGGATTTGACTCTCCCTAGATCAGGATGCTAATGTTTGTTTTGGAAACTTTGGAGAGTTATTCTCATAGCCTAATCCAAAGCACTAATCCTAGTCTACTTTTTGGTGGAGGATCCTAGAAAAGAAAACGTTCTAGATAGTTTTTAATTAGCGTTCATTTTATATTTGTTCTTTACTCAGAAGGGGTGCATGGAAGTGAAACGGATGGAATGATGACTCAATCCCCAAAAATGCATCAAAGATGATAAGCAGTCATTTCTTTTCGATGAATATCTATTTAAGGGAGAGAGAGAGCTCTTTTCACTAACAAGCACTAATAAGGAATGTCCTCAAACAAATTTTCTTCAATCAAATCCGATGTCGTGCTAAAACTTTTGGAAATGTCTTCTAATATGAAAATCAATCATGAAGATATCTCTTTATTGTTTGTGTGAGAATAATGATTAATTCAAAACAACACTTCTCCTGCTAATTAACCTTTTGGATCAAGGAAACTCAGACAAACATAAGCAAGTTGCGTACAAACAATACACCCTCTTGTTGTGATAAAAAACAAGAAGCAAAAGAAAAGAAAACAAAGAAAACCAAGAATTTCACACAAAAAGAGATGTTGAAGAACAATGACCTCAACAAAATCCAAATGAAGAGATTCGTAGACTTCTGATGTCCTTCACCGGAGTTTCTCGCTCAGACAAAAAGGAGACAAAAAAAATGCATTGGTTTCAAACTCCCAATCAGTAGAAAAACTCAAAAATAACGAAGAAGGCTACAAAATCTAAACAGAAAGGTATTTGTTCCTCAGAAAGAAGGATGTCAAAGTTGAGTGGGAAGAAGCATTGACTCGCAGAGAGGCTCAACAAGTGAAACACAGGGACTAGACCCTGCAAAAGCAATTCTGGAAATGCTTTTTGCCAAAAGAGGGATGGTGCTCTGGTGTAAAGGGAAACAAGCGTTATAGCGCTTTGTCTAACATACCAAGGGAGCGCTGGCACTCTGTCAACACAGCCACAGGAGCGCCAGGCTTGAAAATCTCATGAAAATGTCCAAAAACCCAAAATTTCAGTCGAATTTTGGCAATCAAGCTGAGTGTGATGGGATAAGGAGTCAATCAACTCATGAAATCAATCAAAAAGGGGTGAATTAGGTCTGAAAACAATCAAAGGGTAAAACACGGTCTATGAGGAGAAATCAAAACCAAAAAGTTTCGATTCGATACTCCCCAGCGGAGTCGCCAGTTTCTGTTGAAGGAAAATATCCCTGCGGACAGGTAGATCTCCTCTTGAGAGATAGACTCTTAACTCTTAAGACAGAAGATGCTTAACGTGGACATTGACTTCCTTTCAGATCTATACAAACTAATGCATGAAGAGGAAGGAGAAAATAAGTACCTTTTACCGGCGTTTGTCCCTGCACACTCCGAGTTGAGCTCCAATCTTTCGCTCCTCGATGAGCCCTATAGACAAACAATAGTACAACCACTTCCTACTCTATTGATATTAGCTTGAAATAGATCTATCTATCAAAGATAAGTTCATGTGAGATTAAACACCAACTAGAAATAAACAAGCCAAGCGTGTCATATTGATGAGAACAATGACATAAGTAACTTACAATCGTAGATGCGAATGCGACAACTTCGTCAAGTCCCCTTTGTCTAACCCTTGCTCAAAAGATCCACGATTTGGACGACAACAAATTTACTGATTACTTTCCTCCAGTTCACTGTATGTTTCCTATGAGATCATAGGTTTCATGCTTCCAATTCTTCCCCCTTTCCACCATGATAGAGCCTGTTTATATAAGTTTAGAGAGGCCTAACCTCTTGAGGTATCTTTAGGGTAAGTTGAGGATTTTCCTCCTTGAGTCATGGATCTTCCCTAAGATAATGGTTGAACCAAGAATTCAAATGCAACTTCCTTCCAAGATTGAAATATTTTCCCCTTATTCTCCTCAACAGATCAATTGTTGCCCAGATTAGACAACGCTCCCTCAAAAAGGCCATCAGAGCGCTATAGTGCTCCCTAATAGGCTTTAGGGGGGAGCCAACGCTCTAGAAATCTATAGAGCTCCCTCAGAAGGGCTGCTTGGTGTTATAACGCTCTCTAGCAGCTTATAGGGGAGCGCCAGTGCTCCTAGGAGTGATATAGGGGAGTGCACTCTCCTAAAACCTTAGATTGAATGCTTCTTTCAGGTGGCAAGAGGTTCTTATCTTCAGTTAGCCATTCCTCTCCCTTCAAATCAAGTGTTTGAGGCATTTTAAGTGTCTCCTTAGTGTCGTCATCATGGCAGTATGCTTTGCTTGATACTTGCGACACTTGTGAGCAACATACAACACTTGCGACACTTATCAAAGCGAGTAATGTTTATGTGTAACAACTTCTAATAGAATATAATGTCGAATAAAAAAATCAATTGAAACACTTAAATTCCAATAGGAAGAAACCTAAATCGAAATGTATCTTACATAGCCAGAATTCCTGAAACAAATCCATTGTAAACTTTGGAAAACAAACACATTCTACTGCAAACTCTAAGAGCCAACAAAACGATTTTATCTGGAGCAGAGCTAACAATTTATGAATGAAGAGGTAAAATACCATACCTATAAGAAGAATGCTAAAACAATTAATAGATCACAATTATTTTCCACCAAGGTCGAGCACAATGGAGGCGTTACTAACTAGAGTAACCAAAACAAGCGTGAGGAAAATAGTGAAGGTGGTGGCTTCGAGGTAAGGTAAGAACATGGTGTAGTAAATGTGCATCGCTTCCCCTCTTTTCACATTAAATTCCATCAATCACAGCCAAATATGGAGTGCACCCAACCTCCAAAAACCTTATTCCAAACATATAATATCAACCATCGTATATCGAAAAAAACATATAATTTCCATATTCAAAATCGAAACAGGCATCCCTCTTGGATTATTTCAACTATTAAATGCCTATTTAATACCTAACACCAAAATAACATGTCCCACATACCTTGCAAGTGGAGGATTACCAATCAACATAATAGTCATTTTCCCATGTATGCAGATATACCATGAGTTGCATGTGGCTTATATTTGGAGCAATGTATCAAAACCTACGTGTAGCAAGAGTAAACTAATATGTTTAATAAAATAACCATTTTCTCCATTTTAAAATCAAAATGCTAGCACACTCAACATTCATTAGTTGCACATAGAAACAGGTTAGGATCTCCCTCACTATTCTCAAACTATAGAATCTTTCTCGTAAGGTAAGCATGAGTGAAATAAGAGGAGCACTTTCTTCATTATTTTTCTAAAGGGGTCCCACCTATCTAGTATTATTTAAAATATATATAAGTAATAATGCATTGCAACCCATTTGCAGGTAGGAATTTTATGTTCTGATTTTGGGCATCAACAATGTTTTTGTCCCATGCCTATTCATGAACTAACTTTATTTCACATACATTTGAATTTCTTCTATTTTTTCTAATTCGTGTATTCAAATTGGCAATACCGTTGTCCCAGGGTGACAGGGGGAAGGAAACGACCTTAGAGCAGTCCAAAAATCCTATAGAGGAAGTTCTTATTGATGAAGAAATTTTTTCCTCCACCAACCCAATGCAAACAATAAGGAATCTTGTGAAAAAATCAAACATCGAACCCGCTTATTTGATTCAAATTTGGTTGTGGACATAGAAGAGAAATTAAATAATTAAAATCCTTGATGGAAAAAAATCATAGCTATGGGGTAACCAATATATTTAATTATTCCATTTATTTATTTGGGATTTTAATTTTTATACTCTTACAAGTCCTTTATAAAAACCTCTTTATTTTTACAGGAGTTTTTGCAGGATTTTGATTCCCAAGATGTGACTATGGATGTCGGTGTTGGTACCAACATTGTTTCTACACCGACAAAACATCATATGGGTACACCCCCCAAGTTTGATGTCGATGTTAGTACTATGCCAGTCAGTCAGATAGGCACACCCACCAGACTCGATGTCGTTACTACACCCGGCCCTAACTAGCACATGCCAGAATGTGCACAGAATGTTGTGGATGCAGAACATGGAATTACACATTTTGAAGCATGTTTTCCTAGATATGTAACACACCTAACCCCTAAGTACCTTTTTAAGGGATGGTACATAATAATTTCAATTTTCTCAATAATCTTGAATCCTCTTTTCGAGATCTTCGTCATCTTCTACTCATCAAGAGCTTTCCAACGATTGTTACCATGCTCAAATCTGAGCTCTGGATTGGAATTTATGCCCTTATGAATCTCTTCTAGCATCATTAGTCAAAGGCCATGTGGCACCCACATGGGTTTGCCTCATTTGTACCACCCCACCTGGAATGAACTCGACCAAGGTTTTTATCCTTTAGCGATGACATGGCCACTGAAGGGGTGGTTACAGGGAATGTTCGCCATGCCTTCGCGATTATCGAGCTTTCGAGCCTTCGTCCTTCTTTTCCATGTTTGAAGCATTCTTGAATTCTTGAAGTCCTAGACTTCCCTAGCACTCCTGCATCTATGGTGGAGATCAATCCACCGTTAAATCCAATGGCTGATATTCGCCCTCGTTCCACACATAGGATTAAGGGATTTTGGCATTTTACACTTCGGTGCTCCGACACTGAACACCCTTTTCTCTACTCTCATATCCTTTGGAGTCCTGAAACCCTGGAATCCTACCACATGGCTATGGCCTTCATCCCTATTGGAGCTTGTGTCCTAGCACTCCAAACACCTGGAGTTCTGAAGACCTGAACTCCCAGAGCGGGTCCCTCTTAGGTATGTGGCATTTTGCACGGGTGTCCCTACCACCATATTCCACCTGGAAGATACGTGATGATGATTCTACATTGACACATGGTACCCATATCTCCAAATCTATACCATATACGATAAATCAGTAGGACACGTGGCTTAGCCACGTGCTAACATGCGGTGGCTTTGTCACATGGACGGACTCCACCGTGTAATTTTTCTAGTCATTTGTTGACGTCAGTCTAGACTTCGACACTTCGGGGAAACTCCACACCTTGCATATTAAATCACCCGAAGTGGGGTTTATCCAGAGATCCAAATATTGATCAGACGACCCATAATGTTCCTTAGTTTGATCCAATAGAAGACAATTGGCAAAATACAAGGGTGACATGTGGCCCAATCAATTGGTGACACGTGTCAAGGTCTATTTGACACATAAGGTGAGTGAAAGTCCCGAATTGGGGTGACACGTGGCACACCTACTATGGATTCACTTCACCCTAGGTAACATTAGCATGCCATGTCACTCTGGCCTTCGACGCTCCAGTGATATTCTCATTCACCAACATGTCGAACCTCCCAGAGTAGGACTTCGCCAGATTCTTTTATACTATCCTTTCACTAGGATCGATCTAATAGTCGAGAAGGGTACCAAAGGATCCTTAGATGCATGGTCCACATTACTTCACAAGTTCGACGTTCAGAGGTTTTGACTTTTTAACACCTTTTCTCTACCGGAGTAGGTCAACATCAGATTGACCACATTCTAGATCCAACGGTCAAGAGAGATCCTGAAGCATCTTCGGATCAAAGGTCCTCGTCGCTTCACGACTTTAGCATTCAGAGATTCCACTTGTTTAACACTATTTTTCTCCCAGAGTAGGTCAATGCAAGACTGACCATAGTCTAGATCCAATGGTCAGGAGAGATCCTAAATAGACTCAAATCTATGGCTCACGTTACTTCGTGACCGAGAAGTGGATCAAGGTTTAACAAGGGGATGAATCCCACGATGACGGGTAAATGACTGCCAATTGTTAGATGACCATCAAGTTACCAGTCTGATAGGTCGCCTTCAGCGCATTTGGACGTTGCAATGTCCATTCACCTCGGAGCTCCAGATTCCCAGAGTCTTGAATAACTTAGCTCCTTTTTTAGTGTAGCAAAGGGTTCCATGGACCTGGTCCTATGGAACTTTGTCAAGCTCTGAAGGCTACAATCATAAATTTTAGCCAAGATTTGGTTAATACCGTGGGAATGATCCCATGGTCTCTTGGATGACTGGTTTGAAGGAAGCACCTTCCATTCACAGAACTTAAGTTCTAAAATAGGGAAAGGTATTTTCGAGGGATTAGCAGGACTGAAACATTCCAACGAAGTCTGCTACGATTCTTACCTTACAAAATTGATCCTTGGGAAAATTCCCTTAAGTATTTTCCAATCAGTACAGAAACCATAATCGTATTCCTAATTTCATTTGAAGACCCATGTCTAATAGTTCTCTTGCTCCTAAGAAAAGGAAAATAGAAACCATTAAAATGCAGGGATTCACAAAAGAACAATAAGCAGTACTAATGATGCAATGAAACTTTCATTCATAGAAATGGACATCCAACCACTCATTTCAATTCTAGTACATGGGGTATTTGAAAATCTTATCTATTACAGTCGATCACCAACCAACCGACTATGGGTGTTCGCCTTTCCACCCAACCGTAGGCTCAGAGGCATTCATTCTTAGTGCTTTGGAAACCCCAGTTCCAAGCCATGATATAACTAGGTAACGTTTTCATTTTATCAGAGGTTCTTTCTCTATCACAACCTCTGTGAGGTTTATCAGATGCTCCCTCAACATCAAGCTCATGACCTTTTGCTCAAGTCATGTTTTTTGCAAACTCTCTGATATCCTTTCTCTTGTTCTCTCCCTTTAACCAGAACAACTTAATCCTTTATTTCTTCTTCTCATCTCAAGAGCCTCGCACGCTCTTCCCCTTTCTATATGGTATCCCTCTTTTCTTGCACGCCCTCTCTTTCCCCCCCCAGAAAACTTCTAGACATGTTCTCTTCCTTCTATCAGAAGAAACTTGGGTCAATCTGGCCCTGCGGGAAACTGTGTTCTATGGTACTTCAGGTTGAAATTTTTTTTCCTCTTCAACCAAACCCTCCATGCTTCCATTCATTGGGGTAGTTTATTTTTCAACCACCAGTCCTTCTTTCATTAACTTATTCTTCTTTGGGATCAGTATGAGGATTATTATTTCAACAAAGAAAATTTGGGTCATTTTGACATAATGAACCCTCTCTATAGTTTCCTCACTCTTTCCTCTAGTAATATCATGGAGAATACTTCAAGGCTTCACCCTCATAGTCAATTATTATAAATATAAAAAATAACAAATTTACTTTGTTCACATGTCATAGCATGGTGATCATAATTAATGATTAATTACAAGTTGGGGAAAACAGGGGTATTACAATCCCTTCCCCCTTAAAAGGAACATTGTCCTCAGTGTTCTTTCTCAGTTACACCTATCATGCCTTTGTCATTCAACTTCTTCAGAAATATTGATCCTCTTTCTTGGTTAGGTCCTTTCTAGACCCTTGGCTTTCATCACCTGCCTTCATTAATTTTGGACAACAAGCATATTAATCATAGTTTCATGCGAAAACATCTTATTTTTGTGAAAAATTCAAGAGGAAGGATTTCATAATCTAAAACAATACTTATATGTGATGTTCATGGATTTACATCCATATGGTTGTCTTGTTATCTTAGCTCACTATTTTTTTCCTTGACATACCCATTGTCTGCATGATCCCAATCAATAGTTTATAATAATTATCAAACTCTCCTCTTCTTTGCGATCACTCACCCTCCAAGCCCAGGCTCAGGCATCTCCTTCTCTGCTATACAGTCCCTTAGGTGATCCATCTTATCTTTCCAAGAATTTCTCGCACATGAATAGTTCTAAATACTTCATTGAGCCTTACAGCTGAGGCATCCTTCCGACTTGCTCTGCCGAGGTGTCCCTCTCGCTTGTGTTTCCACAACAAAACATATTCTAGGGAGATCATGGCTTACCATAGGGTTCCCTTGTCTCAAAAATAGCCTTTTTCATGCTTTCCATATTGACAGGATTCACCTACCCCCCCTAGACAAATCTTTTTCATCTCGCCTGTATCATAGGTATACATAAATTATGAGATATTATCATCAATTTCAAATCCAGAATTTTCTTGTAAATCTGTCACCCACAGATTTCCAAATTCCACATTTGTTTTCAGATCTGTTCAGGGCAGGAACCAGATTCACAAGTATGGGACTTTCCTTCCCATAGAATTTTATCTAAGTAGGAAATTGGTCTTCCTTATTGTCTTACAATACCGCCATATCTAAGACCCTTTTCTTCCTATAATTTCAACATTCCTCGGCCAAACAAATTGTTAGTTTTCCTGCACATTATATTTTCAAAACTATACATACTAACAATCCAAGTCATTTTCATCTATTCAAGGGTACAAAGCAAAATGAAATGTCATTATTTACGTATGCATCCTTTCAACATACCAAATTTTCCAAATGAAACTCAAATATCAGTTGCATTTAATTAGTGTGCCAATATTCATGGCCACATCCATACCCAATGTGCCCTTACATTGGGTTCAAGTTTTCGAGACTTATGACAAGCATTTTACCATGGTGTGTTTGACCTCAACCAACCTCTTCACCATAGTTTTAATCATTCTCATTCACTCTTACAACAGGACTATGCTTCCTGCTACATGTTGATCATGATCCCAATTCATCACACATGAAACTAAAAGTTTCTCTTGAATGCACCCAAGCATTCTTTATTCATTAGTAACCAAGGTGCCAACACTCATGGCCACCCAAAATTCGTTTTTCTTTAACACCTCTGCAATTCAAGTAGAGTATTGGAAGGTCCTCCTTCCTTAATGGGAAATCTATTGTCTTCCCTCTTATGCAATATGTATTTCCTCAATGCAGTCCATGCAATGTGCTAACTACGAGAACCTTTATTCCCAATATCCCTATAGTGGTCATTGTACCCATGGTACTCCTTACTCATGCATTTTCTTGCAAGGATTATAACTCATCCTTGACTAGAATAGACTTCCTCTCTCTACTGTTCAGATTCTTCTTTCCTGAATCTTACCTTGCTTGGGTAGCAATGGAATACAATATCCACTCAAAATTATTCGCATATTAGTAAGATAATGAAATATTTTCAGAAGGGGTTCTTACCAAATCCCTTCATACCTTATTCCATACAGGCATGAACATTTTTATACATGTTTTGGCTTCTAGCACCCTTTTTATTTTTTACTGATTTTAACCTCATCAGTAGTGCTTCATGGGGCTCCCAAAGTCCCCTCAACAATCTTTCAACAATGGCCCTCTCCCATTCATCTTCTTCTTGATGTTTTCTACCATTGGTAACTGTCTTTCCCAACAATTTCAATTTATTTATACACATGACATATATCACAATTATATTAGTCGTCATGTAAAATAATAATGCATGTATCATAACATTCCATTCAATAAAACGTTTTCATATATGTCCTAGCATATCTTTATGCACTTCATCACATTATCCTTAATGTTTTCATGAGTGAAACACAAACAATTCTCAATTGTTTGTACAATCAGACAACCATCATCATTATGGTGTCAAAACATTTACCTACATCATTAAATCGGTCTCTCATACTAGAGAAATACAATAAACAACAATAAAGGAGTCAAGGAAATCTTCCCTCGTCCAACTCCTACACAGCCCTGGACTTTTAGTTCATCTGAGTTATTTTACAGGGCCTCACTGCCTTTATTTAACACGGTTTGACCAAGCCTATTCATTTAAATATGCTTATTTATTCTTCTTCTTTTTTTCAATTGTACTTGTTCCCACATCTGCTCTTCTAAGGCTTACAACTTTGTTAAGCAATTCAGAGTTTTAGGGTGAGAAAAATGTTCCTCCTTTTCTCATTCTTTGTTTATGCAATCTACTTCTTATTGTGATCTCCATGCTCTTTTCCTTGAGCAGTCTTAGTTAGGTTCACCTCAACCTTCTTGGTAAATCAACATGCTACAAAAACAAACATTTTGTTCACAATGAATTATGAACCTGTGCACTCTACACATTACCATTTAGTTATCAGAATATTCAATATTCATTTATTAGTTTTCCACTTATACATTTTGTTTTAGAAAAACACACACACTTGCATTCCACTACCCAATTCTCAACAATCATTAAGGTTGTGACTTTGTTCTCCTGATAGAGACTTCACACAGTTCCTCCATAGGAAACGCCTTCGGCATGCAACTTCCTTATTGAATATCCATCATTATCTTTTATGGCCTCAACCTTGAGTTAGCTTTAGTTGTTTACCAAATTTTCCATAAGGAATATAAACATGCATCTTTGTTATGCATCCATCTTATTTATCCACAAATATTCCTTGTTTTGTTAACTTACATCCATGATGCTCTTAACCACATGCATAATCATAAGCCTAGGTGTATCTACCACAGGTATATTTCACATCTCACATACATATTTACTTTAAAATCATTCAAATCATGATTGTTCACAATCATTCTCATGTGATCCTGAAAGGCATAATCATGTTGCCTCTTATCATGACAACATAGCATCCTTGTTCATTTACTCTTTCGTCTATTTATACTATCCTTTCCTGAGGGAATGAAACACATTCCCCTCAAGCTATCATTCAAAACAAAATTTTCATGACTCTTCATAATGGAACCATCCATGCATCCATGGTATTCATTTAATCTTGGTAAGTGCAATTCTTGCCTTACATTTCACTCATATAGACAGTCACATCATGCATTTAGTATACATATACTCTTACATCATACATGTGCATCACTTGCACATTTAATATCATTCATATCTATTTGTTCTTAATATCAGTCTCCATATCAAGAAACCTCACAATGCATTAAATCCATACACTCAAGTGCATACAAACATAGCCAAACATTCATCATGCAAGCTCATTGCTTTCACCTTTTCCATGTCATTCATACACATGGACATATCAGACTTCCAGATCCTCCTCCCAAGGATCTTGTTGTCATTCTTATGACAAGTCTCATAGAGATACTCAACACTGAGCTTTCCTCTCTGTTGAGAGCTTGCAGTGATTCACATGATATCCACATGACAAGTTTAACAAACATAGTCATAACTATGTCCCTCTTTCCATATGAAAACAACCAAAAAGAAGGTATTCTTGCCTCTGGTATTATAAAATTATTCAACAACCCCAAAATATTATCTAGACAACTCCAACAGTGCCCAAGGAAACAAGACAACTTATCAAGCTTCTCTTTTATGCCTCAACCATTTTTTGTTAACATATTTTTTATCAAGGGAATCCTTTTCTAGATTCCCTCTCACTACTACTTGAGCATACCAAGCCATACATTATATGGGTACCATCCACCTCTAGATGTCAACCTGACCCATTGGTCATCTAGAAGTATCCCCACACTTCCTTTACCACCTTCAGGATCAACATTTCATTATTCTCTCTATTCAGAAAAAGCCAGGGATGGAGGTCACTCTCCTCCTTCCATAGGAATTCTGGGAGATTATTTTTCTATTCACCAAGCAAGGGAGGCCGTGGTGATTTCTCACTCAATCACTCCATATTTTTTCAGCTTCGTTTATCAACTTGATTAGAAAAATGTTACCCAACAATTCCTATACTTAGAAACAAATTTATTTCTCATTTCCCTTCGGAACCAGAGAGTTGCACATGCTCTCCCTTTTCAGAAAATGGTCACCAAACCTATTCCCCTTGCATAGACCTACCCTTAGTTAATAGTGATTTACACTTCTTTAGCACAACCACAAGCTTTTGAACTTTCTCATGTCATTTCAATTCTTCCATGAGGTTCATTCTCAACCCACATGACTTCTTTTATTTTACAAGGGGGGATTACCCCAGTAGGAATTTTTTTAGTTATGTCAGGTCAAGTAGGTTGATCTCACCTACTTCCATAAGGTCTATAGGCATGGAGGGATATACTCCCAATTCCAAATCCTATGTGTCATTTCTCATGAAATAAAATTTTGTGAGGGTATAACATGTCATGATAAAAACGATATGAGGTGTGATATATCTATTCATGAAAAATTTATTTTCAGCGCGATACATCACATCACAAAAAACTCTTCGCATCACATCATGGAAAAAAAAAATTATTTGTGCGATGTATCACATGACAATGAAAAACATTGCAATAGATAAAAGAAAAAAATGGATCACACATAAACACAAAAAAACATTCTAATACATGGAAAAGATAAATTTGAATAAGTTTTAAGAAAATTTTCTAAGGGGTAAAATTTGGTTTTTCTCTAAGGCATTAATCAAAAGCAAACGATTATCTAAAAACTAAATGTTACAAGAAATCACTAAAATTAAGCTACAAAAAAATGCTTGCCAAACTTACAGAAAAAGTTATGTCACACCCAAATCTATAAGAGGTCCAATGCACATCAAACCAAATATTTTCTTAAGTACGATACCCATGAAATTGAATTGTGCATAAGGCTTGTAACGACATACGTTTTTCACCTTTAGGGGGAAATTGCTAGTTACACTTTTAATCCATTTGGCACAAAGGCCAGGGTACTTGTTGTTATGATCCAACGCCTTAAAAATGATTAAAAGTCAATGAATACAATCCACTTCGAGGGGGAAACCTCCTTTTACAATATATCCAATTTATAATACAATATGAGATGAGATAATATGATCCCAAGACTAGGTCTCCTTGGTATATATATATAGGAGACAAAGGGTACAATTATAATGAAAGGGTGCAATGAAGGGTTCTAACCGACATACAAATTAACACTAGAAATGTAATAATTCAATATCTAGGGATTAATAAGGGGTTTTATACATAACATGGGGCTTTTTCTAGGGATTAACATGCCTCTTCCCTTCAAACAAGTGTTGTCCTCAACACTTGACAATTACTAGTGTGTCTGCATGAAGAAATCATCTTCCCACGTCGCCTCTTCCACTGGTAGGTTCTTCCATTTGACAAGGTACTCATTAATTTCTCGATTTTGCAACTTCTTAATCCTTGTTTCAAGGATTGTTTCTGGTTCTAGTATGATTTTCCCATCTCCATTAACCTTTGATAAAATAGTTTACACTGGGATCTTGTCACTGATTATCTTCTTTAAGAAAGAAATATGGAATACTCGATGTACACTTTGTTGTCACAGATGAATAGCATGGGCATGATCTTGAGTAGGCGGAAGACCCTTAGTCATCTCTCCAAATACCTTGGAATGATTATTGATATCTTTTTGGAGATTTTGGAGTAGAGGCTATAGATGTTTGAACATCTAGTGAGCATAGGTGTGCAATTACACCATGGTGTCCCTTTTTGAGTAATTGTCATGTTTTTATAACTTATCACTTTAGAGGGTTTCCCTTGGATACCTCTAAGCTCAATTTCCTTTTCTTCTAAGAGAAATGTCATGAAAATATATTGAAAATTAAGGGCCACTATTCCCAATTATTTTAACCATTAGACCCATTATACAATATCAACATCACCCATTTGGATGGAAATCATGATATTATCTAATAAATACTCCCCCATATTGAGCTTAATACTATGGCACTTCCTAGAACAATTTATGGTACCTCCATCTACAATCATTACTTGAAACTTTGGTGTTGGATATACAAAGCAATTGAGATCTTTTTCTAATTTGTAATTGTTGAAGTTATGGGTACTACTAGAATCAATCAACATTGTTACATATTGTTTTTATATCCTTCTATCTTGAGGGTTTGTGGAGTATTGATGTCAGCCAATGCATGACAGGATATCGTCAAAATAGTCTCTTCTAGCTCTAGATCTTGTGATGGTTCCAATTCTTGATCTTCTTCCTCTTCGTTTTCTATGTAGAATATTATCTTCTCATTGCATTTATGCCCCTTACTTTACTTGTTGTCACAATTGAAACATAATCTCTTTTCTCTTCTTTCATATGTTTTTAGAGGTGTCAGCCTTCTCAGTTTATCAGAGGTAACATGGTGCTCTCTATAGTTGTCAATGGGCACCCTTCTAACAACCATATTTTTGTTTTACACTTTTCTTTCCATACTGAAATCTTACTCTAGGGATTTGGGTTCAAAGAGATGAACCTCATGTTGAATATTCTCCTTTAAAGTACCCATAAAGAGATCTAACAAATTATCCTCTGGAATACTCTTTACCCTAAGACTGAGCTTTTGGAATTGATGAATGTGTTATGTAATTGGGCCTTTTTTTTCAAAGATTTATCAATTGACTATAGAATGTAATCCTTTTAATATCCCCGTAGTTATATCAATTCGTCCATAAAAATGGATCAAGAGATAAGAAAATTATTTTTTCTTTCACAAAACCATTGATACCAAACAAATTGATCATTTTCTAAATACAAGGATGCACTAGGTACCTTTTGTAGTCTTGGCGTTTGGTGTGTATCAAAGAATTGCTCCATCTAGAATATCCATGTTATAGGATCTTTACCATAAAACTTCTTCATATCGATATTTGGAATGAAATAGTTCCTTGGTGCTACACTGAAACCTTGATGAGGAAGATCTTGAGTAATGAATGATCATGACTTTGAGATTCAATATTTTTGTTCTCCAAATGTGATAAAACACTTCCCATATGTGATTGAGTCTCAACAACTTTGTTCTCCTTATTTTCATGATTTCCTTGCATTTTGATGGATCCTTTAGGGTGTCTCTCATCTAGAGCCTAAAATATCGTGGAAGACATGGATTTTTTCAATCCTAACATAGTATTTTCCATATGATTTTTCATCTCTTTTATATTTCTATGCATCTTCTTTTCCATCTTTCCAATTTGGTAAAACAAAGTGTCTTTTTCTTCTTTAGTCATGCTTAAGCTCTTTGGAGGTTTATTTGGTGAATTAAACTTTGAAGGATCCTTTGGAGCTATGTGAGAAAATAATTTTTTATTTATAACAAATTTTGAATCACCAAAAACAAATCTTCCAATAAAAATTTATTCCAATTGTAAGTTACATACCTTTCAAACCCTTAATTCAGAGTCTATCCTCCTGGACAACATTCCTTCTTATGTATTTATGAAATTTTATCCCTTATAAGTCTAAAATTTAGGCCTATATTACTCTGATATGTCCTCTCTGTAATGCCATGGGTCTGACCAAAATTTGATGTGCGAAGTGAAACTTATGATAACTTTCCCAAACCTTGCTGATTTTTGGACTTTTTTTTAGAGAGAACTTATACAAAATTCCACGTGTCCAATAGTTAATACCTGATTATGAAATTTGGATCACCTATACTATGATATTTCTTCTCACTCTCCACCATTTTTCACTATCTAAAACCTCCCAGAAAATTTTTATAGCGGAAATCCCAACATGACTAGTTTAAAACTAAAGTCGGGATGAGTCAAAAACCCTATCGTCCATAGGCTATATATATGAAATTATATTGAAAACGAAGCTGAAATTTTTACCACAAATACCTTAACACGTCTTCTAAATAAAATCTAAGTTTGGATGTTTGAATATTCCCCAAAAAAATATATAGTGAAAATCCCAAGATGACTCGTTTAAAATTGAATTCAAGATGAGTCAAAAACCGTACCTTCCATAGGTTGTATCTCTAAAATTATAATGATCCAAAAGCTAAAAATTTTACCACATATACCTTGATATGTCTTCTAACTAAAATTCGAGTTTTGTTGTTTGAATTGACCTAGGAAAAATGTTATGAAAAAAATGATAAGATGACTTTATTGGAGACGAAAAACTCTAGGATCGATGCTCTGATACCAAATGTTATGATACAATGCCTTAAAAATGATAAAAAGTCAAAGCATATAGTCCACTTTAATGGGGAAACCTATTTTTACAATATATTCAATTCAAAATACAATATGAGATGATATAATATGATCCTAAGACTAGGTCTCCTTGGTGTGTGTGTGTGTGTGTGTGTGTGTGTGTGTGTGTAGGAGACAAAGGGTACAATTATAATGAAAGGGTGCAATGAAGTGTTCTAGCCAACATTCAAATATAACACTAGAAATTTAATAATTCAATATCTAGGGCTTAATAAGGGGTTTTATACACAACGTGGGTCTTTCTATAGGGTTGTGTATAGGGATTAACACTTGCAGAGAAGAAGTAAATTATAAGCGTATGTTGTGGATGAAAAACGTTAGCACAAAAGTATGAGTTGTAAATACAGGAGTTGTGAAGTATGATTGGTGTCACAAGTTAGGTTACAAATCACTATAGTATTGTAAACTAGGTTACTAATTGCACGATCACCACAAATTGGGTGTAGATTTCATAATCATATTAAGATATTACTTGTAGGAGAAAGGACATCATGTGGGTTTGTTAGAAGCAAAAAAGGCAAAACTTGAAGTTTGTTAGAAGGAAAAGAGATTAGAACAAGAGATGGATAGTTGGAAAATGAATAGATTAATGGATTTTCTAATGTAATTTCATAATTTATCTTGTAATTGATATTGTAACAACTTGTGATAAAATTACATAAGCATCAATGTTCTCATACTTAGAGGTGTGATAATGGAGTGTTGTATTTGTAATTACAATTTCTCAAAATTTGTTTTTTCCTTATAATTTATGTTCCCTACGTTATGGCTATTTTTTTACATGGAATTTTTCATTATTTAAGTACTTTAGGTGAAAGTGTATTTTATGAATGTAATTTTCTTCAATCAACAACAGTTAGGTTAGGTATGGTAAGACGAACATTTTGGTTATCTTGTTAAATCTATATTTAAACTATTTAATTCAATTTGGATATAGATAAGGAGCATGTTGAATCACGAGATATAGGTCGATTAGATGAGAGTGAGGTGAATAAGAAAATATTCACTACTTTATCCCCTATTGAAGAAATTACTGCACAACCATTGTATATTATTCCATTAGATTCTAATTACAAGTCAATTTTGTCAAACATTGAAAGCTTTACATTTTATTTTTGTTAATCTGGAGCAGATAATAATTGTATTAAAAGAAAGTTGTGGCCACATCATAGATCGAGTTAGTACAATAATTGAGAGATTTTGATACCATGGATTCAAAATTTCCAAAAAATGAAAAAATATTTCTTATAACATTGTTCTTCATAAAACTAAATAAATTAATGTTATAAATTCTAATAAATTGGCCTAGCAAAAGTATCGATTGACAATACATAAAAACCTGAAATTTTCTATGGAAATCATGCCCATTGTGGGATTGTTAATTTTTATATAATTTAGGTTCCAAACCTACCTCTTCAATTTCTTCCTCCATGGCCACTTCCCTAAGAAAGCCAACTGAAAATTGTGGAGGAGAAGTCTTGGAACATGATCTCTTGGCTAGTTCTAGAATCAATTGAAATTGCATGTTATGATATGTTGCAAGCTTCTTGATTTGATTACCTTATATGGCCACATTTACTTCCAATTCTACATTTTTATCCATATGGCCTTCTAATTGGGATGCCACTCTATTTTTGAGGTGGGATAATGTGACTTGAAGATTCTCAACCTGGCACACCACTCTTCCCAATACTCGATGGATATATGCATTTCCAAATGGAACACATCTACCAGTGTGTCAATGTCCATCCCTGATGGAAAAGAGTGAGCTCACTACTACATAAACCTTGTGAAGATCAAAAGAGACCCACCCAGAATGCCAAAGGTATACATAATCAAAACACCAGAATTCCGAAAGATGCAACAAGTTCATAAGACATGATATATGAATGAGAGACAAACTGTATAACCTCCACCTAAAATACCTCAACAAAACATAGTCATCCACTACATTGAAGAAGATTTCAACTTGTTATGGAATAGGTTGGATCTTTGCAAGTCTCAACAAGGACAAACTGCATAACCTCCATCAAAAATACCTTAAGAAAATAGAGTCATCCCCTGCACTAAAGGAAATCCCAACTTGCTATAGTATCGGTCAAAGCTCTACAAGTATCAACAAGGCCACACAAAAAGACATGATGATATCACATAGCAGAACCATCATAAAGAGAAGACTCCCTAGGAAAATTATAAATATTCCACCTTTGTTGCAAGAGGCCATATCATTTCCCATAATATCGCTCCTCTACGCAATATTTAAGACATCAATGTGAAGCACGGGGGAGACAAGAGGAGTTCAAATCATATTTATGTGACATCATGAGCCTAACCACTTGTCTAGTAATTTGGGATGCATGTCATTCCTAATTTTTAAATTGAGTAAATTCATGGGATATGTTCAATTATAGGGTCCCCCTAATTTTGAATTAGCTAGACTTGGTTCAATTTCACTCCCTTATTTTCCATGTAGTATCCTTGGTTGTTAAAAGATCGAAGTATTTGAAAAAAATATACTAAGTCAAAACAATTCACAATTATTTGAATTCTTAAAATCAATCTAGAAAGGCATGATGATCGCTGTTAACGCTTTGTAAATTCCTAGAGGTTGTCAGGAGGTAGAAGAAATTTAGCAGAGGTATCTTTATCCAACCACTTTGAAACTGGGATCTAGCCTTGCCAGTTTCATAGAGGGATCTCTCTATAAGATTTACATATGTTCAGGTTTTAAATATTAGGCTAGTTAAATTAATCAGATCTCTGTTGTTTTGTTTTATAAAGATGGATGGAATATTTCTCACACATCCCTTGGGCTATGGGGTCTGTGTTATGAGTTGAGATCAGAGAACAAATTTTATAAGGTTTCTTCACAAGGAAAGGTAATGCAAATGTTGGATCCTTAAGAATTAAAGCGATGGAAAGAAAGAAAAGGTGAGATAATCAATCACAACAAAGAAGCATTTAATAATTTATTTATCACAATATCAAAAGAAGAACATTCAGATCTTTAAAAGCCAGAAACAGAGTATTCGAAGATAAATTCTTCACTTAACCTTATTTTAAATGATCAGAGACATAAAACAGAATGGTAACGAAGTAATATAAACATTCAAACAATGAGAAATAACATCACCAACGTCAACACGCGGGAATCCTGTGAATCACCATTTTTATTACTGGTAGATCTCTTCAAAATGATTACAGATTACATATTTCTTGGGCGTAAAGATCAACCCTCAATGCTTCGAAGTCTGAAGTATTTATAGAAAAATTACAATTCAGTCCTATCATTAATGATCAAGACATGGCCGAATCAAAATCTAACTAACTAGATAACAAAGTACAGAAATGTAGGAAATGCTAATGATCTGTCGAATTCTTTGTGTTGATTTCAGGGAAGGTTGTTGGTGAGTCATCAACTTGACTTTGAATTCTCCATGTGTTGACTTGGACATCCACCTCATCATTACTCGATCAAAGTGCACAGGTCATCCCATCTCTTTTGACTGGGGATGGTGATTTTGAGTAACCTTAGGTAAACTTCATCCATCTTTGTGTATTTGGCGAAGGTGGGCTTGGTGATGAAGATGTACTTGATCTCATGTTGGATGTTGAGGTCCAACTGCAGAGTCTCCAAAAATTATTTACTAGTGATACTGCCCTGTATCCCTGCAAACTTAGAACCATCCTTTGCCACTATGATGATCTTTTGTTTGTAGTTTGAGAGGGAAATTAACTTGTTATTGATCACAAGTAGCCCTGGTAGCCCCTTATTATGTAGTAAATCCATTTTTTTGGAAAACCTTTGAACTCCAATGTCCATTGCTTGGGACCTTTCCTCCAGCTGCAACATTAATCCTCTCTTGGTCAAAACTTTCTTTACCTCAAGGATAGTTTTTGTTCTATCCTCAATCTCCAAGGCCTCTATCTCCTCTCTTGTTTTTGAATTCATGAATCTAATGATTTTGTTTTCCTTAGTAGGCGTTTCTCCTAGTTCTCCTCTGATCTTATCAATGGCATGTTTGCTTCTCTGTGTTAGTTCATGTTGCTCGAACATAATTTGTATAAGTGGCCAGATTTTTGTCATGGATTTGCAGATGTCCATCCAAATATTTTCTTTGGCCTCTGAAAGTGTTTTGGCCATGACTGTTTCTTTCTGTAGCTTCTGCAATTCTTGTTTGAGTCTCTGTGTTGTAGGCAACTCTGTATTGTAACTAGACTCGAAGGTGGACTTCAATTTTTGGAGGTTATTTATCTCATCCTGCAATCTTTTGATTTCCTATCCCTGCAAAGACATGTCTTTCGTGCACTTTTCCAACTTTTTTGATTCCTCTGTGGTCGTTACTGAAGTTGTTGTATATGCACTGAACCCTGTGAGAGGGACTTCATTAAGTGGAACGAATGCCATTGGCACACTCTGCTCTTTTTCTTTGATTAGCTTCTCCAACTTAGCTTCCATCTCCTTGATCTGAGCATTCTGCTCCATGATAAACTTCAACATTCCTCTTTATGGCCTTCAATATCAGCCATTTCTTTAGCTTGTAGGTCTTCTGTAGCAGATATTTTTAGTTTTTTCCTTAGGGAGGCTATGTCAGCATTCTTCTTCTTGAGGAGCTCTTTTGTTTCTTTAACTTTTGATGGATCATATCCAATATTGAGTACCAGTTCTTCTAGAGATTTTATCTTGTTATCCTTTGTCAAAGAAGACACCTTCTCCAGCTTCAGCTGAGTCTAGAAATTATTCAAAGAAACCTGCAACTTTGCAGTATTCGTGGAGGTGTTGGCCAAGGTGGAGAAAATCATTTCTCCAGTTTTTCTGTGCAGATCCATATGATCAGATGGATGTACACCTTTTCTATCAAACTCAAATGTTGACCTTTTGTAATCAGAAATTGCTTTGGGTTGAGGCACCTGTGCCTGCAAGTATGTCATGTGCATCCTCCCTTTCTCTATGTCAAAAGCAGAGAGAAACCTATGCTAGTTTGTAGATGTTTTCTTCCAGAATTGTGCATAAGTGCAGCTAGTAAGCATCTCATTCTTCTTTTTAATCAAGTTATACTTCTCAAAAATGATAAGCTCTACAGACTCTTGTGTGGGCTTAGTAGTCAATGTGGTATCAGTCTGCTTTTTGGATGAAGAAGTAGATATCATCTGCTGGCTTCCTGAAAGAAGTGGTGAATGTTCTCCATCCATTGTAGTGGATTGCACCTCCTCTCCTCCATGCCTGTTAGGTGTGTGACTGGTCTTTGGTATTTTCCTATAAACTTGGAAGTCTTTGGCTGAGACTTCAGTGACTGAGGGGGATACATCCTTCCTGGGCCTCTTCTCTACTGGTACATGTGGAGTAGTTGTTTGTGAAAATATGACAGGAGAATAATATGGTTCGGTATCAATTAAAGTGTTTTCCTCCCACTGTGTCTGGTTCATGAATTTCTCTATCTCTGGTCTAGGCACATGAGAATAGGGGGAACTTTTGTTCTTCAATCTGGTTTCTATGATAACTCCACAGGGATCATACTGCCAAGGAAAACTGATATTGAAGTTCATTTCTTTTAATAGATTGTTGGCTTCTTCCCTTGCAACTATGTTGTTATAGATAAAAGATCATATCTATCCCTTGATCTTCAACTATTGTTTCTTCTTAAAAGCCAAGAAATCAATGTCCTCTGAATTGATCATTTTCTTGATATATTCCAGAGCGAATATCTTGACAAGAAAGTATTTGGGCAACTTGTAGGGGGCCACCTCACATCCATAAACTCTGATCTCTGTGTGGTCCTTGTATAGATACCAATCGCCCATTTTTGCAAGGTCTAACAGGTGCAAAATCCTTTGGATCTCTTCATTTATCCTAGGTTCTTTCTGCCCACTTAACATGCTCACCAGTGGATGGTAAAAATGGTCGATGAACTGCTTAAAACATAACTCAGATGAGTTCTTTCTCAGTAATGACGTCCAGGATGTGACTAGTTTTGGCTTTTCGTCTGGGTCGAGCTTCTGCATGAAGAAAGGAAACTTCTCTAATTGTAAAAATATGAACATGTATGCCAATATTGATGAGTACATGAACATGCCTTCTTTAGGAAAACTGAAGAGTTTCTCATGAATGTTATCGGCCAAAAATTGGTTGAAATTGAACTGGGTGATGGCCTTCTCTTCGGTGGAGAAAATGGACAGAAAACCCAGTATGGATTTGTCCACCCACTCATCTTAATAATATTCAAGTAGAAAACACAGGGAGGAAATAATTTGGTTACCTTTCTTTGAGAAAATGGAGGAATGGTAGGGGGGATTTTTCTTGGGTAACTGGGCACTCTCAGGGAGAAAAATCTCAAATATTTTCGCTCTTTGGGGAAAAGATAACTTCTAGTATAATTCAGTCAATACTTTAATGGAAAAAAGAGAAAGGGATTCGGCTTTGGGTACCTACATCATCTGGTCTATGGCTTTGCATGTAATGGTGAAAAGGGTCTCTCCAGATGATGAAATGGTGGATCTCTAATTGGGGAGATAGTGTGTCTGGCACTTGAGGGTGAATTCGGGGAAGTGGTATACTTGGGAGAAGAGGTACAGTGGGAGCTTGGACTCCCAGAGCCCAATCTCGTCGCTCTGATCCAGAGTGTATCTTTGATCCCGAAGTGCAATTTGAAGAAGTCAAATTCGCACTTCGAATATGTAATTAAGTGATCTTTGTCGGCTAACGAAATTCGGTCCAGATCAACAGGAGGGGGAAGAAAGGGATTTTCTTCAACCTCTAAGTATTTGGACTTGGGAGCCATTGGCTTGACTGATACCTGCAAGTTGAAACAAAACATTAGTTGTTTTTGTCGGCGTTTAATGGAGATTGTTGATTGAAGACGATGGAGAAAAGAGGCTTCAATTGTGTTGGAATCATGCACAGTGCGACAATGGTAAAAATAGGATTAAAGAGGCTGAATGATTGTCCGTTGGAAAAAGGATGACTGGTCGGTGGGCCAACGATTATGATTGCCCACATTGATTGGCCAACGGGTATCTTGGGGATGAGGTGGAGAGGTAATAAATGGATAATAGGTGTATAGGGGTGAAGTTGAGGGTAGTGAGTGGACGACAAGTGGATGGGATGTGACGGGTGACAGGTGAGTGAGGAAGGTATGTGGCGGTAGAGAGAATAGCGGTATGGAGAGGTGGTTTGGTGTCTTTTTTAGAGGGGGGGGGTAGGTGGTAAGTGGTATAGAGCGGGGGGATCCGAAATAATAGGAGTGTGCCACGTCAGGAGGGGCCTTCTGGGGAAAAATCACTTCCCCGGCCCCCCCCCCCCCCCCACCATTAAAGGTAGAAAGGATTGGGGGGGGTTCAATATCATCTGTGGTCTGTATATTTGAGCACCTTTTGCTCTGTCATCGATCTAAGCATGCCTTTAAATCATAGAGTGACAATCACTTTATATCATCAAAACTTAGGATAGCGCCCTTTTTGTGGGTTTTTTGCACTGCTCCCTTTTCATTTTTTGTCACAAAGGGGTTAGAACACAACATTTTTACCACAAGTCAAGGAAATGAACCAACTTCATGTCTGTTTTATTGAAAAGAAAGAAAGCTAACCTACGTCCTAATCTATTCACTTAGCAAATTTAACCCACATTAGACTGTCGGGTTAAAGAATTACTCTAGCCTGGGACTATTTGATCAAGTTTAAACTATTTGTTCAAATTTATTCACTAACCTGTCTATCTTGGCTAAGATTAAACAGTTTAGCCAAGTTTTATTCACTAACCTATCAACATAAATTCAAAACACTTGACCATGATTATACTGTATGAATCAAGTCATTTTTATTGCATGGGGTTTATCATTTTTTCTTTTCATACCCTCTTTTATTCTTTTTCTTTTTCTTTTTCTTTCTTTCTTTTTCTTTCTTTCTTTTTCTTTCTTTATTTTCTTTTTCTTTTTCTTTCTTTTCTTTTCTTTTTTAAATAATTTGCAGGATGAAATATTATTTACAACCAAAAATACAACAAGGGTAAAAAATTTCTAGTCACAAGTTGATCTTATGAAACATAAGGTTATAACAACCGCAAGGAAGTTAAGTTTTTGATTCGAAAAGTGATAATAGACGAATCTCTAATGACTATGATTTTTTGTATCCTCACTACTCTGATATTTTTTATCCCTTGATAAAGAGTTAAGGATTCTTCTTGATTGTTAGAGATTGCTCCCAATCCCCAATTATAGGTCAATTCACATTGTCCCTTAGGATTGTAAACAACACTCCCTGTACTTTCCATCTCGGTATATTGAAGGATATGGGGGTGGTATTTGATCCACTTATATATGCACGGGTCACATGATAAATTAATATAATCTCTCCAGGTGCAATCACACATTTGAACACTAACTTAATGTGACCCCATGGCTCTAGGAAAAGCCCTCATGGGAATTGATCCTTTCCCAATGGTGAAACAATCCTCCCAAGATACACCTTTGGTTTTTACACTTAATCACACTCCATTGCCTCCATTGCCTCCACCACCTTCAACCGAAGTTCCTTCCTTAGTGGGAATTCAATAGAAAATTAGTTACCTTCAAATTATTTTACTTCTAGTTCTAGGGAATTGTTGATATTTGATGAAGTGGAAACAAAAGAACAAATTTCTTAGTTTATGTGTCTATATCAAATGCACAAGTGCAAGAAGATAAAAAAAGGTTATGAAATTTTGGTGTGATCTTTCAAGGTCCTAAGATGTTATGGTGCGTGTGTGTGTAAGAAAAACAAATTATAACACCCTAATATGGACCCTTGGACATGATGTTGATATTAATGCTTCAAGTGCACAAGGAAAGGACAAGGTATGTCATGGAATGGAAAGATACCAAGCATGAAAGATGGTGTATCCTTATGAAGGGGGAATAATCATGGGGGAAGTAAGCTAAGCATGCTACCACTTGATTTATTGGGATTATTATAAAACAATATTGATTAATAAAGTGCATTTGGGGGTCAAAACATCCTAGGAGCACCATGGGGGAAATGAGGCAACGAGAAGACAGTGAAAGGGGAAAGATAGTTGAACATGTGACAAGTGGAAGCTTGAGATATTGTTGAATTTTCCTTATGCCATTACAAGTGTCCTTTCCTGAGTTTAGTCCTTGCTTGGGCATGCATGCAACCACCTCACATGGCCATGGAAGAGAAATCTAGTAAAAGGTTGGAATCTCATATTGTTATTATTCTTCATTCTTGATTATTGATTCCTCGCCATTCAAGAAGCTATTCTAGACCATGTTGGGCTATGTTGGATAATTATCCTCCATTATTAATAGGGATTAGCAATGCTAGACCATTATGGTCTAAGTTGTACCAATATTATTTCTAGACCATTTTTGGGAAAGAAGAGGGAGTTGGCGTCACCCCATTACTTTAGTTGGCACATTGATATGAGGAAACACATGGTGAATTCCATTTTTTGTGAGAGATATGGAATAGCTATGAGCCACATAGTTGAGGATAGTGTTTCCTTACTATCAAACCACTGCTAGGACTCCCATAGTAATTTTTGGAGTTGTAACCCTTCTTGCATAGAGATAGTTAGACATG
>JZKD02S1683137.1:319935-333459 GCA_000966675.3 Picea glauca
TCATATAGGAACTATGCACTAGAGGCAATGATTGTTTATCGTTAGTACATGCATAAGATATGTGTCCGCTAGCTACACACACATACCCTACCCATGTATACTAGTATAAGTAATTGATGTATTAATTATTAAAATAAATTATTAACTATTTAATTGAATGTTTATTGAATATGTAAATTATATTGCATACAAATATCTAGAAGCATTAAATACCTTCTTGACTTTGATAGATGGTGGGTGTGATGAATTAAATTAGCATGGTGGAGTGTTATGAACATTTTGGGGAAAATTATCAAATAACATTTATTAGCTAGCATAAGAATAAAGACTTTTTATTTTATTTATTGTTGTTTAATGCAAGTCATTTATATTTAGTTTTATTTTAATATTTTTTCAAAATATCTAGCTAAGGGAGGTTGATGAATAATAATGAGGGGGTTGAGGAGACTTGGGGAAGTGTGTATGGAAACTTGATAAATAGGGAGAAGAAGTAGAGAGGAGGGGGAGCATGGAGAGGTTGGAGCATGATGAGAGGTTGTGAAATTCTTGGAAGATATAATTCTTGTGATAGTTTTTGAGCATTTGTGCTTTGTTGTTCTTGGAGTCACGGGCATGGAGGCCTAAGAAATCGAAAGGTTTCTTGGAGCTAGGAAGTCGTCTAGGATCCTAGTTGGTAGGGAGGATTCCGTTGTTTCACTCTGGGAAAGTGAGAAAAGAATTCTTAGAAGCGCCCTAGACTACATTACAACCGATGAGCTTCGACAAACTAAGGAGGAGGTATTTTTTGGTGGTATTTGGTTATTGATATTTTGTATATACATTTTTTTTAAGTTCTAAATCATAGAGTTAACATATTACTTATTTCATCATGTTATTTAGATTTATCATTGAGAAAATGTAGAAGAATTGTGTAAATGAAAATCAATGAAATTATGTTAAAACGAAGTTGTTATTGTGTATGTATTTAATGAAAGATTAATTGTTTAACATCCTGGATGGGTGTTACAACAAGAGAACTAGTTAACTCATCAATTTGCATTAAACTTAAATCTTTAAATTCCTCTATGGGAACAACAACATGCTCAAACTTCTTGGGAAAACTTCTGAGCACTTTCTCAATAACTCTTTTATTCTCAACATCATCTCCATATTGCCTAAGCTGATCCACAACACTCATTACTTGAGTCATGAAAGTATCAACACTTTCATTATCCTTCATCTTCAGATTTTCGAAATCTCTTCTCAAGTTCTGCAACTTGACTATCTTCACCTTGGACATCCCTTGATAACAGGTTTCAAGAATGTCCCAAGCCATCTTTGAATATGCAGCACTAGCAATTTTCATAAAAATGGATTCATTTAATCCTTTCTGGATCAATCTAAGATCTTTATTATCCTTCTTCCTGTTTTCCTTCAGCAAAACATGGTCAGCATTAGACAGACCCAATTCTGTTGCAGCATCAACTGGCTCAGCATAACCATCAATAACATAAGTCCATAAGTCCTGAGAACACAAAATCGTCCTCATTCGAATATACCAGGAGTCATATGACTTCTCACTTAGTACAGGAACCTGAATCTGAGAAGAACTACTACCAGATGCAGCCATTTATGAAAATTGACAGAACTTAAATAAACCTTCACGCGGAAAAATATGAGAATAAAAGTTTTGGCACTAACAGGAATAATCAACAATGAATTAAGCAATTTCTAGATAAACTGCAGGCTATGATACCAAATGTGAAAAAAACAGAGGTCAATCGAGTTTCGACGATTACAAACGCCGAATACAAAAAATAAAATACCACATTGTATGTCGAATCCCGAAATGAGAAAAGGTTGTGGGCCCATCACTTCGGGGTTTCGAGGTTTACGAACACCTAACGCACAAACAAAATGAAATAAGAAATGCCAAATTGTGAAATGTGAAAAGGCTGTGGGCCCAACACTTTGGATTTCGGGGTTCGGGGTTTGGCGATTATAAATGCCAAACACCAACACACACCAACTCCCGAATCGCGAAAATGCGAATGGAATGTGGGCCCGATGCTTTTCAGGTTTTAGGGTTTGCAAACCCTTGATACAAAACAACATGCAACTTCAATTGCCAAATTGTGAAATGTGAATGAACTGTGGGCCCAACAATTTCGGGTTTCGGTGTTTGGTAAAGAAAAGGAACTCCACGCATATGTAACAAGCAAGTCCCGAATGCCGAAATATCAATTTTGTATTTAATCTCCTTTTAAAATCACACGCTCCAACAAATAAACTCGGAATAAATAAATGACCGGGTTCGTAATTAGTAAAACCAAAAAAACTTATTGTGTTTGCTCAAAAATGAATTTATCAAGAAATAATATGAGTTTACAAACTCAATAACAGAAAATTATAAATGCAGAGAAAACCTCCAAAACAGGGAATAACTGATTTGATTCAAGAAATGCTTTCAAGCTCTTGTCTCACCCTCTATGTACGGATTACAATACGATTCAAGTATTTATAGGAACAAAAATTTCCCCTTCGACCTTAGGAAAAATTAAATCAGGGCGGTGATGGTATTTGGTGGCCTGCAAAGGCTAAGGAGGCCACCGCTTAATAGTGAACACTCACATCTTGAAGGATCAAGACGACCATCGATCCGTCGTCATAAGGCGGTGAAATGATTAATCTCTGACAATTCTTGCATTCTAGACTCACATTCGATGTTTACAAATCGATCAAGAATCAATGATTGTACATAGGATAACGACTAACTCACAAGTAGACCTCGTTCCTATTAGAAGATATCCCAATTTCGAAATCCAACCCAACTTTAATAAGAACAAGTCTATGAGACTAGTGAACAAGACATATGCCAGTAACTTTGGCTTTCCAACCATCTTTGGTGAAACATGCCAAGTGTTTCAATATACAGACGTGAACCTGATTTGGAGATTTGGAAAAAGTTCATGGATAGTCGTGCATCAACTTCCACCTGGTTTTTCATGCATGATGCATGTGCATAGGCTCCACTTGGTTTTCATGCAATACAATCACCTGGGTTGGATATTCCGTTTGTTAAGAGTGATAAGGATAAAACAAACTCCAATGTACTCACCCAACTGCCATGCATGGTTTCCTGGTTATTGCAGACTGGCTTTCGTAGACTTTTTATCAGGTTATGCATAGGATGGCTACCAAGTAAGGTACAACACAGTAAGGTTGGAAAAGAAATAGAGATTCCTTCACCATGAAAATAAATTACCATCTTTGTCCCAACTACTTGGTATTATAGCCAACACACACTCTCTTATGAGTTTTGTTTTCAATTGGAGTGAAATATGTAGCTAGATCTGAAATTATTTTCAAACATCTTTTCTTAGCTTACGTTCAGCCACAAAATCTGCAAAATTTGGTCTTTTTTATATCGTGTCTATAAGATTAATGAGGGAGGAACATTATTAGAGGCCGAAACAAATAATTTACCTACATTGGACCTATTAACTGATATTCTTTAGGCAACGATTCAATGCCTATCTCTAAATCCACATTCACATAAAACAAAAACTTTGTCGAGTTATCCCGTTGGCCAGCAACTAAAGAACCCGACGAGCATCTAAGCCTTTTCTCCTCTCCGGGTGCACCTCAAACTGGACCTTCTTGCATGAATGAGACTACCAGACTTGCGTGAAATAGGTTCTACTGCCTTTCACTCTAAGGTGGAGTGCATGGGCCTCTACTCTAGCAGAGAGGTAGGCACCCAATCAATAGAAACATAGTTTAAATAGGCCTTCATAGAGAGATAGTTTATATTTTCATATTTCATATTACAAAGGAATGGAGACTATATATTAAGTAGCTTTCAGCTAAAGTGAATCTTATCCATCTATTAGAAGTAGTTACAACGACAACGAGTGAAATCATGGCGGTTATTCTTCTTTCTTTTCTCTGCACAGTAATATCTCTAGTTGGGCTCACTTCTGTTATGAAGATTGTTCATTGTAACGTCACTTCCTCCTCTCATCTATATAGGGGTGATTGGGAAGAAATTCATACATTTCAATGACTGGATTGAAAATTTGCAGGTCAAAGGGATCCTCTATATGGTACGGGGCAAAGAAGAACATATAATATATTTTATGAATGATAGCAAGGAGTTGTTGCTCATGTTGTTACTGCTACTGGTTCAACATTGAAGGTAGCTAAACCATAGCTCAAGGTATGGACATATTATACTTAAAGATATAACTTTGATGTCTTCTTGAACAAATTTGAACACTTTTTGAAGAATTCTGAACAAAAATGAACGATTTGGGGAACTCAAAACAATTACTAAAGCAACAAAATCAATGAAATTCAAAGTCATTTCTTGAATATATTCACAATTTTTTGTACTTATTTGTTTCATTCTAATGAATAAAATTGATACTCGCCATGTATCCAGACCAGAAGTAGTGGAAAATGCATAAAGATCATATTCTAGCTACACTGAGCAATAGAAACCAAGAAACAGAATCGAGTCTCCATATCCAGCAATAGCAATGAAGCAACAAAAACAAGTCGCCATCTCCAGTCGTTTCTATATTATTTTTCAGAGATCTATTGTATAGATAGTTATCAACTTGTAGAACCGCCATGTATCTAGACCAGAAGTGGTGGAAAATGCATAAGGATCATATGTTAGCTACACCGAGCAATAGCAACCAAGAAACATAATCGACTCTCCATATCCAACAATAGCAATGAAGCAACAACAACGAGTCGCCATCTCCAGTCGTTTCTCTATTTTTTTCAGAGCTCTATTGTATAGATAGTTATCAGCTTGTAGAACCAATGAAGCAACAACAACCAGTCACCATCTTCAGTCATTGAGCTATTGAGTTGTGATTTTTCAGAGGTCTATTGTATAGATAGTTATTATCTTGTACAACCAAAGAAAATGCAGGAAGAAACATGAGGTGTTGGTTCAGTTAGCTTTGTCTTCACAGACAAACCAAGTGCTTTTCTAAAGGATGGAGAACCGAACCAACACATTTACATGTAGGTGGCAGAGTTTGCATGCTTGTGTACGTGGAAGTTGAGAAAATGCACTATGAGATATGGTTTATGGGTTTATGCATGGAACAAACATTTAAACATTTAATGTCAATGAGTAATGCTAGATTCATTTTGAGCATTACTTCACTTGGGAAAAATTAATACCTAAATATGTGCTTTAAAGTAAGGAATCCATAGACAATGCAGGGTTTTGCCTCGGGAAGAGGCCAAACAAGGCCTCAAACTTCAAACCTACATTAAAAAATAAAATGAGAGTGTGAAAAATGTATAAATTCACCAAAACTTAGCTTTACATACGTTAAAAAATAAAATGAGAGTGTGAAAAATGTATAAATTCACCAAAACTTAGCTTTAAAACAATCAAAGCTCATAGGTTTCCATGCCAAACTAATAGCATTAGAAAAAAATGATTACTATAGTCCCTACAGCCCGAAGGGTAGGGACTAATAAGGGTGAAGTGAAAACTTTCTATAACGAGTCAAATTAATAAAATGTAACTATCAATGACAACTGATTAATTATAATCTCTTAGGAAGATTGCTAGCACTTTGAACAAATAAGGGTGAAGTGAAAACTTTCTATAATGAGTCAAAGTTGCAATATGTCATATTTGTAGTTGGATCTGTAATAAAATGTAACTATCAATGATAACTGGATGTAGAAATTTAAGTTTTCAGAAAAAGTTTTGATCCTTTAAATATAAAATATGTACAAAATCTAAATAAAATAATAGAATATACACAAACCATTTTTTAATTCAAGAGTCCTTCAAGGCTAAACTAGTGATTTTGATGATGTTTGATGATGAAGCATAAACTTGACATTAACTAGTATAAATCACCATATGCAATCTGTGAAATTTTAAGCATGATTATAGTTTCATGATTTAAGACCTTTATGGATAACTATATTAGACCATAATCTACCATGTTCTTTTATAATCAACTATAGTAGTTCTAGAGTTTTAAATGGGGTAGTGATTAGGGCACATTAGTTGGTTGGTTGATTAATGGTTATGGGGATTGTGAGTTAGTATATCGATGGTTAGAGGGTGTGTTCATTAGTGGATGTATGGTGAGGGGGTTAGTAGATTAGTGGTTGAGGTTATTTCGTGTTATTGATTTAAGGGGTAATGGTGTAGCATACAAAATATATACAATATTAAGTAATGATGATAATAATTATGATAATAATAATAATAATAATAATAATGAATAGTTATTAATTATCTAAGGGAAGCATCGTTTCATGGATGGTCACCATATGTGCATTTAGGTTCTTTATATATTTGACACATTCATCATTGTACATCATCTCTTATATTATTCATACTTATTCAAATATATTTACTATCCTTATTGGACTATTGTGTAGTGTCATATTTATATTGGATATTTGTTATATGAATCAAATTGGTTCTTTACATTAGTATCAGAGTTTCGTTGTTGATCCTTATCAATAGCCATATAGCCTTCTTGCCACAATGAAAAATCTTTAAAACTTCTTTGATCTTCAGTTGATATTGACCACAAGTGGCCCTTGGCCATTCATCACAGGGTAAAGGAAGGAATTATTCTACTGCGGATTGGAAGAACAAAAACAATAAAAATAAAAATCTACCACTACAAATTAAAAAATAAAAATAAAAAAATTACCAGGCCATGAAATATTATTATGGGTGCAAAAGTTAGAAGAAATTAGGAAAAAAGAAGAAGAGGAGAAGAAAAAAAAAAGAAAAAAAGTGCATGTGAATAAGTATAAGTGCACACCAAGAAGTTTGAAGGAAATATTCCACATTGAGCATTAGTTAAGTTAATTATTGGAGATTTACCGGCCCATGGTTTTGTAAAACCATTGGCCCATGGTATTCCATAATATATATATATATATATATATATATATATATATATATATATATATATATATATATATATATATATTCCACATTGGGCATTAGTTAAGTTAATTATTGGAGATTTACCGGCCCATGGTTTTGGAAAACCATTGGTCCATGGTATTCCAGACACACACACACACCTCTAAAGAACTATCTGTGAAAATAAAACATAGGGTAGCTTTTGTTGAGCCCTAGCCACCACTAACAAATAGTCAAGAGTATAAAAAGGATTGGTGAAGTATTTATAAGTGGAAAAAGGAAGTACATTTACGCATTTACTTACTTTCAAAGAAGTACGAAGTGAACTATGACACCTACAAATAATCCTACATTTTGTGCAATGGAGTTTAATTGTAAGAATCATTTAGAAATCAAAATTTTAATTGCACAAATTGTACAAAACCATTTATTCTAACAGAAGATAAAAATGACTATAAGAAATTGGAACACGAACTAGCATATTATAAAGAGATCAATAGAAATTTACAAAATGAAGTTGTCTTGGAGAAACTTAAGGGTAAATTATATTATTTTCAAGCAGAACATAATGAGGAGTTGCAAGTACAAATTAAAGACGAGAGAAAAAAATATGAAAAAACCTTACTAGAACGAAATCTAGAAATCTCTCACTTAAAATTTCAAAATCATAAGTTAGAACAAGCTAATCAAAATCTCATTAAGAAATTATCAGAGAAAGATGAAGAGAATTGTCATTTAAAGAACCATAATCAAAGCTTGGTTGCACAAATCAAGAAGCTAAAGAATGAGAAGAGATCACATAAAGAAAAGTTAGAACAACTTACCAGTAAGGAAATAATGACCGATAAAGGAACAATGATCGAACCTGTTGAAATAGGAAAACTCCTAGTTAAGAAAATCCAAACTTCAGAAAAGGGAACAAAAAAATGATCTCGTTGAATCACTAGAAGCATCAAAAGTTGAAGAAAGTTCTACCAAACAAAATTCACAAGAGATTAGGATGCCTTATCGTCATCTAAATCATAAGAATCATTACAACCAACAACAAGATCAAGTGAAATATAAACAAGTTTCCATGAAAGTAGATTTGGGATGGATTACTCCCGAGAAGATGCAACATATTACTTCGAGAATTCAGAAATTATATCGTTTTGTTTTGTTAAGTGTCGCAACTACAAAAACAAAAGATCATGAGAAGACCATTTGAGCTAGAACACAAGATATGTCTTTCTCTAATCATGTTTTGAGGACAAAACATCCTTAAGGGGAAGGCAATGTAACATACAATATATATATTATATATATAATATTAAGTAATAATAATAATAATAATAATAATGAATAGTTAGTAATTATCTAAACTATGAATCCTTTCATGGATGGTCACTATATGTGCCTTTAGGTTCTCTATATATTTGGCATATTCATCATTGTACATATTCTCTTATATTATTCATACTTATTCATATTTACTATCTTTAATGGATTATTGTGTACTATCATATTTATATTGGATATTTGTTATATGAACCATATTGGTTCTTTACAAATGGGTTAGGTATTAAGGGGTTCATGTTAGTGGGTGTGATGTCTCGTTCCCAAGAGTAGGTCAACATGGACTGACATAGTAGTCTATTTTTTCTCGTAGACTATAGTCAGGCACAAACATGGAACAAGGGGAGAAATAACGGTGAACAGGTGGCTAAACGATGAATTAAGCCAAAAAGCCTAGGAAAAGTCACTTAAGCCTAAGTCAACAAAGAAATAGAAGAAAAAGGTGTTGAGGGGGGGACTTAATTAATTAATCACTCAACTTAGGAGGAAAAGGGCCTAGCTTAAGTGAGGTCAACGAAGAATTAGATTGAGGAAGATATAAAAGGAGGAATTCGACCTAATTCATAATTATGTTATTATTTGATGTTGAGAACAGTTTCTAGAGGAGGAATTTGACCTCTTTGATGTTTTGTGGATTTCTAGAGGAAACCACCACCCAGATCAATTTTGGTGTTGGAAGACACACCCTATCCTATTGGAGATACCATTCAAGAATTTCACCGTGCCAGTTCAGAAGTATTCAAATCTATTGCATAGATTGCACAGTTCAGCCAATGAGGGTGCAAGGGTTAGAGATGGTTTTGTGTAGCTGCATGATACTAGGGCTTATCTCATCGATTGCTTTTAACCCAGTTGAGGATCAGCCAGGGCGCTTCTTTTGATCCACTGGCCATCAGATTCTGATAGTGGAATATACCTGGGTGCATCAGACAGCCAGGAATTGTGCAACTCTTGAGGACGGATGTTTGGGGTTTCAGGGGGCTTTATGGATCATATCAGAGGAAACCCTTCTGATCTAGTATATAGGAGGTCAAGGTGCACATTTTGAGATCGATATCAGTGGATTATGTCGATGGAATCACTAGGGTGCACTCCCAGAACCTAGAAGGTGCACAACCCCCCATGGGATGTCATCTGGGGTTCATCCAGAGCTTAAAGGAGAAGATATTCAGTCCAAAATTTATCAGGATGATCCTCGAGGTCAGGGCACTCAGTTTGGAACATTTTTCAGGTTTATTGGTTGAGTATAGCCACCAGGGCGAGTTATCCAACATTTGTAGCAGTTGTCGTGAGTTTTCAGAACTGCATTTTGTCGATCTATCTGTGCATGTGAAGATCTATCCACATATTATAGTCACGGGTATTTTGTATTAGTCCCATTGTATTCTAGTGGCAATCCATGAGATCTAGTTGATGATTATTTCTCTGCTTTCTCTATATCAGTTGTATTTCTTACTTTTTCCATATAATACATGCTATTGACACACACATGAGAAAATCACTATAAATTTTAAAAAATTAATTAAAACGCATCCAGAAATTCCCAGAGTATCAGATCCAAGAGTCAAAACACTAGTTCAATAGTAGATATCTAGATCAACCAGATTTGGGATATTCAGTGGTATTAGAGCTTTCTTCCTACTATCCTATGAATAAGTGCTTCTCATGACCGCATGATTCCGAGAATAGGTGCAGAATACCTAGAGGGTCGAGGACATATTGGGGACGAGTACATTCAATACCATAGATGACATAGTAGAGAGAGAAGAGACAGAAACAAAAGGGACTACACTCCCTTCCACACTCAGTCGGATACAGAGCCAGAGTTAGAGGAAAGAGATCACATCAGCTCTAGCATAGAGGCATACATAGAAAGGACTATGGGTGACAGACGAGAGATACCATAGGGTAGGGGGAAATGCCTCGAGACACATTCTGACAATACGCAAGACATATTGAATGACCTAGTTAGAGGACATCGGGACATGATGAACACCATAAAATAGATGGCCATCAACACATAGATGATCCATCACAACATGAACACTATGGGTGCCAATGCCGCAAAAGTAGAGAGTGGTTCAGGAGGACACCAGGGAGGTGGGGCCAGTGGCTCTAGTGGATCTCAGGGCGGAGCGAGTGGACACCCTTCACCTATTCGTGCCTATACATCATTTGGGAGGATTCCCCGACCATTATATCTACAGTTCCAGGGGGGACATTCGTTGGGATAGCCAGTGTAGCCAAGTCAGGGACAGGTAATGCCACGGGACCCATACAAAGAGTACTTGAGATATTGTTTGGAACTAGGACCAGAGTTCCATGCAGTCATGAGTTTTCTAGACTATTTTTCGATCATATATCATAACATATAGTGGGAGGCACAGAGGGGCAATGTGCAAACTCAAAACATGGATTTCATCAAGAAAGTGGGAAAGTTGAACATTCCTACTTTTGACGGGGCATCACGATGCTCAGCCCAGGCATGGGTACAAAATATTGACACATATTTCAAGCTTAAACCAATGATAGAGTCAGAAGTTATCAGTTTCTCCACCTTGCACTTGAATGGGGAGGCCCATGAGTGGTGGTACCATGGGTTGGTGACCTTGGGTCACAACCACATTACTTCGTACTTGGATTTCACCGAGAGGTTGATGGAGAGGTTTGAAAAGAGAGATACATAAATCCATTTCATGGATCTTACATAATTGAGGCATACAGGGTCAGTTGAGGCCTTCCTAAAAGAGTTCTAGCAGAAGGCAGTGGTGGTATTAGATATATCAGAGCACACGTTGGTGATGTTGTTCATTGATGCATTGACAGAGCCATTGAGGGGTTGGGTTAAGGATTTCAAGCCTCAAACCTTACAATGTCCATTTTTCACATGAGAGACATGGGGGACTTAGTGTTGAAACCCAAAACCTTTACCAAACTATTTGTACCACAGAGAGACAGGGATCAGAAAAATCCTCAAAGGGAATGGAAGGGTAAGCCCAATTTAGATGCTGACACCAGATGAGAGGTGATGAGAAATAAGGTTTGCTTCTCTTGTAGAGACCCTTGGGTCCTAGGGAATAATTGCATGGGAAAGGGGAAGATCCACTACATTGAGGTGGAATCAGGTAGTGAGGAGGAGGATGAGGAGATCGGGGCACATGCAGATAGTGATTCATAGGATGAGACTACACACGAGTTGGAGAGACATCCGAAAAAAACATTATATTTATACAAAGGCACAACCAAAGGAGGAGACAAAACCTAGTAGAGAGGTGAAAGGGAGAACCATAGCAACCCTTTCCGGAGTAGCCAGGTATAACACTCTCAGGCTCAAGGGCCTTGTATAGGGGCAACGCATGACAACTCTAGTTGATGGTGGGGCCACCCATAATTTCATAGATGCATCCTTAGTATCCAGGAGGGGGTTATCCATTGAGGAGTTTGAGGGATTCCATGTGGCAATGGCAAATGGATACACAATGACATACTTGGACATGGTCCCAGACCTAGAGGTCAAGCTAGGCAACTACACTCTCACAGATTTTTATGTAGTTTACCTATCAAATATAGATGCAGTGTTGGGAGTACAGTGACTATATCCATTGGGGGAGATTGGGTTTAACTATCAGACATTGACCATGAGCTTCAAAGATGCCAATGGATCGAGAGTGGTATTGAGAGGTATGTCTACAAGAGCACCCCGAGAAAAATCAATGAAGATGATGGAGCAGATCTTCCGTCACGGTGATGTAGAATATGCAGCAGAGTGTTAGATCACCACCCGGAAGGAGGGAAAAGACCATTACCATCCACAAATCAGGAAGATTATGAGTCAGTATGAGACAGTGTTGGGGCCAATACCACCAAGGAGACCACCCAACAAGGGATTTGAGCATACGATTGAGTTGGAAATAGGGTATACACTGATGATCACTGTGCCCTATAGGTACCCCAAGAGATTCAAGGACGATATCGAGAAAACAATCAAATAATTTCTTGCGATGGGGCACATCAAGCCCATCACGATTCCTTTTGCTTCTTTAGTCATTCAGGTACTAAATAAAGATGGCACATTGAGGATGTGCATTGATTATAGGGATCTCAATAAGAAAACAATCAAGAATAGGTATCCCATGCCGCACATAGATGAGTTACATGGGGCAGTTTTCTTCACCAAGATTGACCTGCGGTCATGATATCATCAGATCAACATTAGAGAGAAGGACATAGAGAAGATAATGTTCAGATTCCATTTCAGACATTTCGAGTTCTTCATCATGTCATTTGGGTTGACCAACACACCTACCACTTTTCATTCTTACATGAATCACATCTTCAGGGGGCAGTTGAGGAAGTACGTTTTGGTATTCTTCGATGACATATTGATTTACAAAAAGACACAGGATGAGCATCTTGCACATTTGGAAGAGGTCTTGGGAATTATGAAGGAACATTCATTATATTCCAGGGATTCCAAGTGTGAGTTTGGGATGAGAGAACTACTATACTTGGGAATATCATCAGTGAGCAGGGAGTACAGGTTCATCGGAAGAATATCAAGGCCATTATGGATTGGCCAACACCCAAGAACCTCACGGAGCTAAAGGGATTCTTTGGGTTATGTGGTTACTACATGTGGCTATTTATAGGCTTTTCACAGTTGGGAGCACCACTCACAGATCTAACCAAGAAGGTTGTTTTTCATTGGATGGATGAGTCACAACAGACATTTAAGAAAATGAAGAAGGATATGAGCACATGCCTTGTTCTATCCCTTACTGATTTCTCTCGGTTGTTTGTCTTAGAGTACGATGCATCAAGGGTGGGGATTGGAGATTTTTTTTATGTAGGGAGGCCATCCCATTGTGTTCTAGAGAAGGAAGCTCAACGATTCATAGATACTCTACTCTATTTACGACAAGGAAATGTTGGAAATCATGCACGCCTTAACCAAATTCAGAAAGTATCTAGTGGGTAGTAGATTTGTAGTGAAGACTGATCACAACAGTCTCAAGTATTTCCTGGATCAGAAAGACCTTAGTGAGAGACAACATAAGTGGGTCTCGAAGATCCAACCCTTTGAATTTGAAATTGAGTATGTTAAAGGAAAAAGGAATGTCATAGCAAATGCCTTGTCCAGGAGGTTAGCAAGGTGTTTGGACATAGCCCCCGGGGGGCAGCTCAATTGGCAAGTGCCGTGATATAGCGTGTTATGTACGATGAGGTTTCAAGTTCAAATCCCCCCGACTTACCCGTGCCTGCGGAAGGGGCATACG
>JZKD02S1683137.1:334961-348759 GCA_000966675.3 Picea glauca
GATGAATTAATCCAAAAAGCATAGGAAAAGTCACTTAAGCCTAAGTCAACAGAGAAATAGAAGAAAAAGGTGTTGAGGGGGGACTTAATTAATTACTCACTCAACTTAGGAGGAAAAGCGCCTAGCTTAAGTGATGCCAATGAAGAATTAGATCGGGGAAGATATAAAATGAGGAATTCGACCTAATTCCTCTTTATGTTATGATTTGATGTTGAGAATGAGTTTCCAAAGGAGGAAGTCAACCTCTTTGATGTTTTGTGGATTTCTAGAGGAAACCACCAACCAGATTGGTTTTGGTGTTATAAGACACACCCTATCCTATCAGAGATACCATCCAGGTATTTGACCGTGCAAGTTCAGGAGTATTCAGATCTATTACAGAGATTGCACATTACAACCAGTGAGGGTGCAAGGGTTAGAGAGGGTTTGTGTAGCTGCACGAGACCATGGTTTATCTTGTTGATTCCTTCCGACCCAGTTGAGGATCATCCAGGGATCTTATTTTGAGCCACCATTCATCAAATTATGACAATGGAATCTACCGAGGCGCATCAGACAGCCAGGAAGTGTGAAACTCTTGAGGAGGGATGTTTTGGGTTTTAGGGGGATTTCCAGATAAGATCAAAGGAAACCCTTCTGACCCAGTACAGAGGACACCAGGGAGAAAATTTTGAGACTGATAGCAGTGGATTTAGTTGGTGGAATCACTAGATCTCACTCCCATATCCTAGGAGGTGCGCAACCCCCCAGGGGATGTCATCCAGGGTTCATCCAGAGCTTCAGGGAGATGATATTCAATCTGAAAGTTATTAGGAGAATCCTAGAGGCCATGGCGCTCAATTTGGGACTGTTTTTAGGATGATCGATTGAGTATAGCCACCAAGGTGTGTTATCCAACATTTGCAACAATTGTCGTGAGTTTTCATAACTTCATTTTTTCGATCTATCCGTGCATGTGTAGATCTATCCACATCTTCTAATCACGGGTATTTTGTATTAGTCACATTGTATTCCAGTGACGATCAATGAGATCTAGTTGATGATTATTTCTTTGCTTTCTGCATATCAGTTGTATTTCTCACTTTTTCCATATAATACATGCTATTGAGATTGTGTTGGTTCATTACTTCGCATGCTTCATATATATTGTTCAAACCCTATTTGTATGACACACACATGCGAAAATCACCAAGCATGTTAAACAATTAATTAAAACGCATCCAGAAACCCCTAGAGTATCAGATCTGAGAGTCAAAACACTAGTTCAACAGTAGATATCCACATCATCCAGATTTGGGATATTTCAGTGGGGTTAGGGTTAATGAACTACTAGTTCACATGTAACTTAAATTTATGTGGTTAATGTGCTATGGATTAGGGGTTTAATGACTTGGTGGTTGAATAGGGTGAATGAATTAAGAAATTAGTGAGTTAAGAGTTAGGTATTAGTAGATAAAGGGAAAATTTGTTTTAAACTTAAATTATTAATAAGCAATATGTAGAATTTTTAATTAAAAAATAACATATAAGAAATGCATATAAATGAAAATTTCAAAAATTTTAAAGCCATAGTCATATATATATTTAAAAAAATAAAACGAGAAAAAACTTCTTGATCAAAACTTTTCAAGTGGAGAGAAGACCCATCATCACCGACATAGAAAGCTTATAAAATGTAAAAGAATGTTGGGGTTTATAAATATTACCGTTAATATAGCAGTTGGTATTAGGTCATCCATAAGGTCAAGATAATCCATGAAAAATAATTAACAATATTAAATTAATAGATTAAGTTTAGATAAATATATTAAGGATTATTGTTAGAAATTAATCATAAGAAATAATAATAATAATCTTATTAATTTAAGGAGAGAAATAATGATATTATTAGCTTAAGGAAATGTAAAATTATAAAATTAGATTAGGAAAAAAAAGTCTCAATCACTATTAGAGCATGTTTTTCACAAAGTTTACACATTAAAAGGAACCATTAATCAACAATCATGCAAATAGTTTAAAGATTATTTGAAATATCAACTTAAATTGATTTAAAAATTAATATCTTCATGTTATTAAACATAATGAATAAATTCCAAAAATAAAAAAATACAATACAAAATACAAATAACTTTAATTAAAAAAATACAAAATCATCTTTGAAATGGATAAAGTCATCGTTTAAAATGACTTAAGTAAAAAAATAAAAAATTCAAATAAAAAAATACAAATCATTAAAATGGATAAAATCATTATTAGTCTGTGTCAAAGGCGCAGAGGGATTATATCAATCGATAATTCGTTGAATTCATATTAATATGTCCTTTGACTATAAATTTTCGCATCACCTGTATTGTTCGTAATATAGAAGTAAAAACACTATTTTTTATATAAAAAAAAAACTTATATGTCATCGTCTCATTGGAGAATATATTCGAGGTCTTATTGTCAGCTTCATTGTTCCCAATGTTGTAAATGTGTCTTTTGTTTGCTTCGTCTTTGCAGGGTTGGGGTCCTACGTCGGCAGTTGGTGCTGGGTTTTTTTTTCACTTTGCGGTGTTCAAGTCCTACACCCGTGAGTGGACCTATGGTTCTGTTGTTTGTCGTGTCTAGAGAAGTCGAGATCTGGCGTCTGTTTCGTGCCCTCCTATCCTGCTATTAAATTTTGTTGATACTTTAGTGTTGACATGATACAAAATAATGGCATAAGAAATGATTGGAAAACTACATGTGCAATTACAATGTCTGCTATCTTTTTGTTAAGATAAAACATGTGAAAAATGCACTAGTTAACCATATATTGTAAAATGTGTCAATATCACAATACAACCTCTTTATCCTCTACACAGACTAGTTTTCCATGATACAATTTGTCTTACTTGAAATATTATATGTACACCAAAGAAACTGCAAAATTATATTTCCATGTCTAGAAGCATATCTGGATACTTTGCCACAGAAAACCAAATCATTTAGCTATGGCCATGCAATTTCTTAATATTTTGTGGCTTGTGATATATTTTGGGTAGGAAAAAACTTTATATATTTACAACCATGGATGGAGAAAAGAAAAGGTTCATGTTTCTAACTATCTTTTATTCTATTTGTTGATTCTCATTTAGTGTATGTACATATTACTTGTTCTACACTGCATACCAGCTTCCATTTATGGTCATTGTATTTTGTGCATTCCCACATTCAAAATAACAGAATAGCTAGAGAAAAAGAAGGAGTCTTAAATGCAACAGTGGATGAGGAGATACAAAGGTACATGCTTGTACATTTATTTCATATTCCGTTGTTTTGTATTTCATTTATTATCTGTATATGTGTTCACCTAATTTATTGTATATAGATATTGTGTACCTTCCTACATAATAACTTATCTTCATGTCCTTTGTATTTCCTGTTCCGTTACATTGAACAAATTTGAACTCTGTTTATTTTTGTTTTACATGTATTCCTGCATACTAACTTCCTTCATGTCCATTGTATTTTTCCTGCATTGCTACATTTTAAAAAGTTGATTGGGTAGAGAGGACGATGGACTCTTTGGCACAAATGTAGAGGAGGAGTTACAGAGGTGCATACCTGTACTCTTATTTCATATTCCAGTGTTTAGTATTTCATTTATTGTGTGTAGATTTGTTCTACTTGTTCTACTGCTTTGCACATTTTTGTATTGTATGTATATACTACGTATCTTTCTGCATAGTAACTTATTCTCATGTGAATTGTATTCTCTTTGTTGCTACACTGAAATAAATAGAATAATATTTCTTTCTTTTACATGTCTTTCTGCATAGTAACTTACTCTCATGTGAATTGTATTCTCTTTGCTGCTACATTGAAATAAATAGAACTGTATTCCTTACTTTTACATGTCTTTTTGCATACTAACTTTCCTTCATGTCCATTGTATGTTCGGCATTGCTACATTGAAAGAAACAGATTGGTTGGATAGGAAGATGAATTCTTATATGCGCAAGCAGAGGGGTCTGTGGTACAATCTTCGAAAAGGTATACCAACTGTGCTATTAAATCAAACATACAAAATGGGTTGGGGCATATAATATTGGACTAGAAAACGATGATTTGGCAATAATGGGATTTTGTTGAGACTTCCCTCTTCCAAACATTTCCCTCCCCATTGTTATCCATTTTTTTTCCCATGTTCTATACTTAAATATTATCGTCTACTTTTGCTTTCTGGTTTCTTTGCTTAGTTGTCTTTCCAAAAATGCCTGGGTGCGTGGGTTGGCGGACTCATGGGTTCAAATTTATGGTCATGCTTCTACCTTATTCCATACTTACCCACTTTTTCGATTGCGGGTTCCCGGGCTGGCAGGTTCAATATTGCGCCTCTGGCTTCATAGGTTCCTCGATATACACATTGGTTGTCGTACCCCTCCATCGTGCCCTATTTACTGTTACACATTTTTTCAGTCAAAAAATCTGAGTCATACAATTTGACCGTCGAGTCCTCATATTTCTCGAGTATCCCTTGACACCTTATTTTGTATTCCATCTCCTTCGAATCTGCATGTGACATTAAGAACAATTATGGACAATATACAATGCATATTCTTGTTTAGTCCTTATGATGTTCATCTACACATGTTTGCATCAGAAAAATTTGGACTAATAACATGGCCATGAGCAGTCAATCATCACAAACATCAGCATACCGACAAGGCCAAAGGTAAATATGCATACATTTTGTTCCTCGTATGTTTACCAAACAAATATCCTCAACTATTTATTCATCTATGCCATGGTGAATATGTTGATGTTGTCCACAACACATACTTTACAGTTCACAAGAAGTATCAACAAGTGCAAGCGAGATGCCGAACATAGCGCAAGTTCCGTAGACTAAGAGATCTGGTTGTAAAACTCTAGCTCCATACTTCATTCAAGTTGTGCATCTACTTGTACATTTATGCCAGGAAAAAAGAAAACAAAAGAAAAATGCACACTACCATTCACATTAATTTTCCTGATAAAAAAATGTCGTCAGGTCTAAACTTGTAACACCCAAAATACTATCAATAGAGGGCTTGAACAATCGTTGAATTGGACAAGTGTTTGTCAGGGACATAATGGTCGTCTATATCACCTACTTGGACAAGGAAAACAAAACTAGATCCATTATGCATGCTGACATGATAGACAAGGAGGCCCTGATGACAGTCACACTGACTATTCCCACACAACTTTTCTAGAAACATGCAAAAATGATATTGCCAAGTAATGGGATATCCATTACAAATTTTGATATATTTCCCAAAATAGTATATGACCATGGTGATTGTGATCGGATTATATCTCTCAACGAAACAAGTATTGTGGAAAAAATTCCCACTATTTGTTCAAAATATCGTTTCATCTCGGACACAACTATCAACCAATTTGCTCAGAGAAACGACATTTACCCAATCAAAACCATTGGTGCGACTGTCACACTTGCGAGAAAACTTGGCTCGCAACACATTCTCCATATAAAATATGGAGAGTCAGACAACGGCAAGGAAATGGTATCGTTCTCCATATCCAGTGTTGTCCTTTACTTTCACATGTCCATGTATCTCGGTTATGCTACACAAATATTGAACTGTTCCATGTTGCAACTGCAATTGTTCGACACCTATTCAAATTTGTTTTCCTCAATGGAACAACAATTGCATAAAGGGCAATTTCCACTCATGCTCTTCAAAAATATAACAAATAAAAGAGATGTTAAAGAAAGGATCTTTCGCACAACCCAAGAAACATTTGTAACATAATTGCGAACAAACATAGTACAAGATCTCAAGAAACTAACTAGCTCTACAATTGTTGTGCATATACATCTACAATTTCATCCTCACTTTGCTCATACAAATTGCCTTCACCAATTTTATGCAGTTTTTTTTGTGTGTGTGTAGTTGTATATTATATTGTTCAATATATTAACAACTATGCTCGCATTCCCAGGTTGAGGGTGTTTTGATTGCAGCGAATGCATACTCGACCCCCTTCGATCCTGTATGTGCCAAATGAAACTCCCCTGCTTCCGCTTCTTCTTTCATAAGTGATGATACAATTGATTGTTTGTGATGTAGTGAAAAATTTCCTTACATATATAGACATTGCCTCAATGCTGCCATCCGAACCATGGGCAACACAATCGTACATTATACAATTAGACAGCCTCTATTACAAGATGTGCTTCCTGGTTTAGCAGGATTTTCATATGAAGCATACATATAGAAAAAGGAAAATAGTCTCTACATGTTGCACGACTTTCAGATACATAGAAAATTTACCTTAAATGAGGACAATGCAATATTTCATATCGACTAAAAATAAATAAATATTCATATCACGATTTGGCATGAAACGAAAAAATATCATGTGTGTTTGTAATTTTTCTTCAATACCAAATGAATGTTCACTGGACTCGAGTTCTTCGAAGTTTACATCTATAGCTGTAAAATTTTCTTTCCAGAGATTTTGTCTCTTCTTGTGCACTTGAAACAACAAGGAGAATCTAACCACAATTGCAATCGACGTTGTTATTTTGATGTTTTTTTGCATCTCCTAGTAAGAATTTTGCACATTTGTTGGGGTGTGAAAATGAAAAAAAAAATGGTGGTTGGTTGTGGCTTTGTCCGAGGAGTCTACACCTTTTTGGTTGCCCAAATTGGAAAAATGTTTTCCAACTATATAGCCATGGCCGAATTTCTGCATTTTTTTGGGTACCCAAATAAAAAAGAATGGTCTCCAGATATACATTTATGGTATGGTATCTTCAATTTCTCGATGCCCTAATTGAAAAAAAAGGACTCGGCATGGATTGAAACATGAGCTTGAGATATTCAGAACTCGCTATAGAGATTGGGGAGTTCAGGCATTGGAATTCATACAGGAAGGTGCAATTATCGGTGATGCACAAGCACATAGGATTGTTTAGTCCAAAAATGGGAAGCATGAGGACAAAACCCATACAAAGTATCCAACTTTAAATAGCTCATGCCCATCCTTTAAACCGTCGAAACAAATTGCTCCTCTAGGAAGAACCGTCAGGCATTTCCATTAAAATTGGAAATTTGGCATTCTTAAAACTAGTGGTGATAGAACATGGCACTATCAGAACAAAATGTCCATAGTGATCTTGCTTAATGGTAAAATAGTAATCGACAAGTTTCTTGTTCCCTATTTTGAGGTTTGGTTATATCTAGGGTATAATGGCGAAGCTCTACTGGTTTTCTCCTGTCTTTTGTTTGGCAGACTTTTGTTCATATCCCATAGCCTCGGTTATTTTCTCATGGGAACATATACCAAATGTAAGAGAAAACCAATGCCACGTGTGTTTTTTTATATATCAAATTGTTTGATGCAAAGGTCGATGCATACTGCTCTATGGAACCTTGTGGGATCTCTCTTGGCGCCTTTTGTGTCCATGCGTTGCCTTGTGCCTCGAATTTCAATACATTTGGTGTTTACTTGGTTCTTGGTTGTATGCTTTATTTTGAAAAATTAATAATACATTCAGGATCTTGGTAGTTTTTCTATGATCTTAAAGAATATACAGGACATGCTTTGCCTTTTAATATAAGCTCTGTGACGCAAATGTAGTATGTGGCTTGTTTTAACACTTTTCCTTAATCGATGAACTTAGCAAAATTCATCTCCAGGAATAATTTGAAATAAAAGGATATATACTTCTTGTGGCTTTTCGATGCTTCTCTTAAACAAACACATCCTAGAAACTATAAGCATGGCTCGCTTTATCTATTTCTTGATTGAAGAACTTCTTCACATGTTTAATGCACTTCATAGTTATTGTTAAGACCATCAATGGGGATTTCTTACACCAATTCCCGCTTCTGAAAATTGCCATCCCCTTTCTTTTTTCCCTATGTTTTCTCTTTCCGGTTACTTCGTCATTTTTCACAAAATGTCTAGGTGCAGGAGTTGGCAGATTCACGTCTTCATATTTCCACTGATACTTTTATATCACCAGCCCGACCGAACGCTTCCCTGTTTCATATTGAACAAACTTTTTGGATCATGGGTTCCCAGATAGGAGGGTTCTCGGATAGGCAGGTTCCCAAATAGGACGGTTCAACATTGCATTTCCATTGTTCCGCCACCTGCAAACAACACATGGACTTCCTTGATATACAAATTAGCAAAAAAATCCCCCTTTTTCTTATTTTCTTTCGCTTTCTATTTACTTGGTCCATTTACCGAATGTGTCTTTTTTCCGAATGTCTCGTGCTTTTATATACAACACCCGATGTTCCGCAATATACAAATTGACCCTCGAAATCTGTCATTGTCTCTTGTTCCATGTTACGCATTCTGAAATCAATAGTTGGGGTAGATACAATTTGACCATCGATCCCTCACGTCTCATGAGTAGAGCTTGTGACCATGTTTTCAAGCCCCTCAAGATTCCCTGTTCTCAGTATGTCTCATGCTTTTATATCACGATTCCAACCAACCGCTTTCCCATTTCATACTTGGCCACTATTACCATTGTCAGTTCCTGGCCAAGCTTGCTCAACATTGCACTTGAATTGTTCTGCTACCTACAAACAACACACAAAATTCCACGATATACAAATTGACGGTCAAAATTCGTCATTGTGTCATGTTTCGTGTTAGACATTGTGCAGTCAAAATTTGGGAGACATACAATTTGACCATCATCCCCTCACGTCTCTTGGGTATATCTTGTGACCCTATATTTGAAGCTCGCCCAACCGCTTTCCATACTTGGCCATTTCTTGGAATATGTTTCATGGGTTGGCGGGTGGACGAAATGTACAATGCTTAATTGCTCTTCGCCATCCCCTCCACCTTCGTACTTCTTTCTAGATATGAAATTATTAATCTCTAATGCTATTATCTCATCATGCAGGAACCATTAAGATTTTCATTAATGTCTGGAAGGCTGGAGAATATTTGTCATTAACACAAATTAAACCAAGATTTGTGGAGAAGATTGTTATCCTTTCCAAGTATTCATTTCAAGCATGATGCAATCTCTTTTGTGCGTCGACTGGTTGGCGCGTTTACGAAATCTCTAACCCTTAATCGTTCTTCGTCATCACTACCACCTTTTCACTTTTTTCTAAATATGCAATTAGTAAGCTTTAATGGTAACAAATCATTACGCACGAACCGTGGAGATTGTCATTGATCAACGAAAGGCTTGAAGATATCTTCCATTGATACACATTAAACCAAGATTTGTGGAGGGTTATATTATCCCTCCTCAATTTTGATTTCAAACATCATCTGGAGAAAATAGAAATTCTCATTAACGTATGGCAGCAGTTCCACAACAATTCTGTCTAGATACAGTAAACAACTTCGCGTATGATGGCCAGAGGTTCTAGTATTCCAAGGCATATTCTTACTAATCATCTCCCTTTTCCTAGGAGAAAAAAAAGAGATGGTCCCTCGGTGCACCGAGAGATATATTTCAAGCCAAATAATTTGAAGGCAACCCTGCCTGCTCAAACAACCTGCCAGCCTGCATTGATTCCTGGCGCAGAGGTTGATGCGGTCGATTTCAAGCAGGAATAAGATGATATGATGGACGATGATATGACAATGGATGATGGAAATGCATACTTTGTTCCCACTCCTGCACCCAAATTGAAATCAACCATAATGGGGGTCACTTCTTGACTCGACGATGGTGCCCCTGACAACACCAAAATAAGGGGTTTCAGAAAAGAAACTGATGTTGAACGCAATAGCTTCTTTTCATATTGAAAGTAGGAATTCCAGAGGTCCAAATTAGTCCGCTCTGGGCAGAAGTCTTTCACTGTAAGTAAACAATCTATTGATGCTCCCAGAGATATATTTCAAGCCAAAAAATTATTCAATTGTGGGACCACTCTCCTATTCTCTAGATATATAATTCACATCTTAGGGGATGAGGACTAGAACTCCCACTAGTGAAAGGCATATTCCTACTACTCATCTCCTTCCGACCAGAATGGACTAATTTGGGCCTCTCGAATTGCTCGTGCAACCCGTGTTCCTGAAGTCTTCAACTGTGAGGAGATGGTTTCTTGGTGTGTCCTAACTTTCAATTTAAGGCTCTTCTGTTTACCCTGCAATGTTTTTCGTCTTCTTCCTCACAGGAATCTTGTGAGAACTATCAATTTTATCACAGGACTGTTGTTCATCTGCTTTGTTGCCTCGGGTCTTCCGTAAGAATTGAGATTGGGGAAACGAACATTGACCCCCTGAGGAGAAGACTGCAAGGATTTCCTAAAAAAAAGCATGGTAATCGTTTTGTATACATGTTGAAGAGAATCTCGATGGCTTCTGCATGTTGTAGGTCCTATGCCTATGTTTATGACAAATATGTTCAATGTTTTGGTCCAAAGAAATCAATCAAATTTCTATGGATAGATATACACTACCCAATATTTTGTTTTTTTAAATGGATTTACTATTAAAAAAAAATTCTTGGAGTCTTGGTTGTTGCTTCTTCTCTGAATTTAACACCTCTTCTCATTGGCATGGTTCTATAGTCTTGTAATTCTTCAATATTGTATTGGCTCAAGTAATTTGATCTAAAATGGAGCATTTAACAATTATATGACAATGCATTGTGTCGATCCATCAGGATTTTATGCAAACAAAAATGAATTTTTAGACAGTTTCAAACCAATGTTCAATTATATTCATAATGTAGATAGAAAATAGTAAGAGCAAATCACAATGTCGCAGTCCGGGCCTCGCCATAGAAATTTTTTTTTCATATCAGCCTTTCTAGGCAAACGATTTATTATTTCCCTTTCGCTTGCTTGATTCCTTTAGTCCGAAAGGGAACATTTTATTAGTTGTCCATCCCTGGTCTCTATTTGAGAATTTTTTACTTTATTAATGAAATTACCAAATTTCTTGTTCGCGAATTAAAAAAAAAAAAAAAAAAACTGATAAATGGTGGTTGTAATCAAATGGGACTATGAAATCAACTACAATGTTAAAATTCAAGACCATCATTCTTGTTTCTAGACATGCAATTATTAAGATTTAATGCTAATAACACATCATGGAAGAATGTATCAAGAACACAATTACTCCCACAAGTTGCAATAACATCTAATCTTCAACAAAGCATTTGCTCACACCCTTTTTAATGGTACAAGCACAATAGAAAACAAATAAGTGGATAAAGTATTGGACTAGAAAATGATGGTTTTCCAACAATGGGGCTTATTTGAAACCAAATCCCGCTTACGAAAATTTCCCTCCGCCTTTCTATTTTCCCATTCTTTTATCCCCTATAGTTTATCTTTCTGGTTACTTAGTCGTTTTTTCCAAAAATGTCTTGTTGCGTGGGTTGGTGGATTCACGCGTTCACATTTTCATTCATTCTTTTATATCGTGATTCTGACTGAGCGCTTCCCCTTTCTCTAAATTGCACTTCCATTGTTCTGTGACCTGCAAACAACACTCTGGCTTCTGCGATATGCAGATTCACTTCTAGACTCCCACATCATCCCCTCTTTTGTGTTACACATTTTTCACTGAAATGTTTCTATACATACAATTTGATAGTCGAGTCCTTGCATCTCCTCGGGAACCCTTGTCACCCTATTTTGAAGCCCTTCCGACCACTTTCCACACTTGACCATTTCTTGATATCTCTTTTGTGGATCGTCGAGTTTGCGGGTTCAGGAAATTTCCAATTTCTAGTTGTTGTTCCTGTGCCCGCTACCTTCAGACTTCTTTCCCAGTATATGCACTAAGTCTACAACATCTCTAGAAACATACAGAAAATATTCTGCCAGGGAATGGAATATCTATTGCATATTTGAATATATTGGACCTTCTTTTCCCTCTTCTATACTTAACCATATTCCCATTTTGTTTTCCCCTCTACTCTCTCTTTCTGGTTACTTAGTCATTTTTTCGAAAATGTCTCAATGCATGCATTGGTGGACTCATAGGTTCACAGTTGCACTCGTGATTTTATATTGTGACTTCTACCGACCGCTACCCATTCCATTCCTAGCCACTTTTCAGATCGCGGATTCCTGGGAAGACGAGCTCTTTATTGCACTTCCATTGTTTTGTGACCTGCAAATAACACCCGGACATCGACGATATAAAAATTTACTATCGCACTCTGACATCATACCCTCTTCTGTGATACACAGTTTTCACACGAAATTTATGAGACCTGCAATCTAACCTTCGGGTCCTTACATATCCTGGGGAACTATTGTCACCCCATTTTGAATCCCCTGCGTCTTCTTTCCATATTTCTCCATTTCTTGAAATCTCTTTCACTCCTCCAATTCCATACTTACCCAATTTTTTCACTTGTGGGTTCCCGGACATGCGAACTGCACTTCCAGTGTTCCTTGACCTGCAAACAGCCCCCCGACTTCCTCAATATACAAATTGACTTCTGGTCTCCTACTTCAACCCCTCTTCAGTGTTACACAGTTTTCACTCAAAAGTTTCAATCAATACAATTTGACTGTCGAGGCCTCACGTCTCCTCGGGAACCCTTGTCAGCCTATTTTGAAGCTCATCTGACCTCTTTCTACACGACCATTTCTTGCAATCTCTTTCGCGGATTGTCGGGTTGGCAGGTTCAGACAATTTCCAATTCCTAGTCGTTGTTTTCTGTGCCCGCCACCTTCGCACTTCTTTCCAAGTATATGCAATAAGCATATAACTTCTCTGGAAACATGCAGAAAAGATCTTGCCAGGAAATGGGATATATATTACAAATGTGAATATATTACCTTTCCTTTTCGTTCCTTATACTTAACCAAATTCTCATTTCTCTTTTCCTTGTACTTTATCTTTCTCATTACTTGGCCGTTTTTCTGAAAATGTCTACCTGCGTGGGTTGGCGGACTTGCGGGTTCACATGTTCACTCATTCTTTTATATCGTGACTTTGACCGACTGCTTCACCATTCCATACCTAGCCACTTCTCCGACCGTGGATTCCTGGGTAGGCAGATTTAGATTTCACTTCTATTGTTCTGTGGCCTACAAACAACACCCTGACTTCTGTGATATACAAATTTACAACCAGACTCTCACATCATACCCTCTTCCGTGTTACACAGTCTGCCTATCATCCCCTCTTCCATGGTACACATTTTTCACTCAAAACTTCTGAGACATACAATTTTACCGTCGGGTCCTCACGTCTCCTGTGGAACTATTGTCACCCCATTTTGAATCCCATCTGTCTTCTTTCCATACTTCTCCATTTTTTCAAATTTATTTCGCAGACCGTCGGGTTGGCGGGTTCACGAAATATCCAATTCCTAATCGTTGTTTCCTGTGCCCATGCCCTTTGCACTTCTTTCCAAGTATGCAATATCTTAGGTTTAATGCTAACATCTCACCATGCCTCAAGGAGACCATCATAATAATTGTTCCTACACAACTTGTACAAAAACATGCAGAAAATATCATGCCAGGTAATGTGATATCTATTACAAATACTTACCGAATTTTTTCGCTTGCGAGTTCCCAGGTAGGTGGGTTCAAGATTTCCCTTGCATTGTTTCACGACTTGCAAACAACACGCAGAATTCCGCGATATACATGCAGAAAATATCTTGTCAGGTAATGGGATATTTATTACAAATTTCAATATATTAGTGAAAACGAGCCTGACCAACCGTTTCCCTATTCCATACTTACCCACTTTTTCGATTGCGTGTTCCCGGATAGGAGGGCTCAAAATTTCCCTTCCATTGTTACATGACCTACAAACAACACCCGACATTCTGCAAATACACAAACCGTCC
>JZKD02S1683137.1:349553-362810 GCA_000966675.3 Picea glauca
GTTTCTAAATATGCAATTAGTAAGCTTTAATGCTAACAACTCATTGTGCAGGAACCATATAGATTCTTATTGATGAGCAAAAGGCTCGAGGAGATCTCCCATTAATATGCATTAAACCAAGATTTGTAGAGGGTTATATTATCCCTTCCGAGTGATGATTTCAAAATTAGGGAATGTCGTTTGCACATTGTCGGGTTGGCACATTCACAAAACCTCCAATCCTTAATTTCTCTTCATCGTACCTGCCACCTTCACACTTCTAAGTATGCAATAAGTAAGGTTTACTGCTAATAGCTCATCATGCAACACCCATAGAGATTGTCATTAATGAGCAAAAGGATCGAGGAGCTTTCCCATTCATAAGCATTGAACCAACATTTGTGGAGGGTTGTATTATCGCCTCCAACTATTCACTTCAACCATCGTCTGGAGAAAACGAACATTCTCATAAAATTATGGCACCATCTCGACAACATTTCTATGGAGATACAATGAACATATTTAGGCGCAAGGACCAAAAGTTCCAGTGGTCTAGGGAATTTTCTTATTATTCATCCCCTATTGCTCAGAACAAAATAATTTGGACCTCTAGGATTGCTCGTGCAGGATGTGTCCCTAAAATTTTTTACTGTAAGGAGCTGGTCTCTTGGTGCGCTAATAAATATATTTCAAGCCAAAGAATTATTCCATTGCGAGACCACTCTTTTGTTTCTTTGTCACCTCAGGTGTTCCGCCATATGTTAAGATTACCGTAGCCAACATTGACGTTCAAAGGAAAAGATTCCAAGTAGTTCCTAAGAAATCATAATAACGGGTTGGTCCTCTTGCTCGAGTTCCTGGAAGACCTGATGGAAGTTCATGAAGATATCACAAGCTTGCAGGTTAGTTCATTTAGAAATCCATTCTGGGAAATTGCCTGGTTGTTTACAAGAATAACGAGATAGGAATCCACATCAACTATTTCTCGCATGGTTCTTTATATTTTGTATTTCACAGTCAACGAACAAGCCATTTTGTATTGGGGGAAGCTAATTTCCCATGAAATTTGTTCCCAATTGTCAAGTTACAAAAATGAGAAGAAATTTTATATGTCATCCTACTTGGTTTTTGCGATAGAGCATTGCTATCAGTTTCCAAAACTGTCTTTGTCTAAGAAGGTAAACTGGCAATTCGACCCAGTAACGTTTTGGTACTAGGCCTTGTGGAAGCACAAGGCCTCCCACTATTTTTATGAATTTTTTAATGACTTTGTGTCTGTTTTCAAATTTTTGTTGTTAGGAGAAGATTCTCCCCGCATATCTGACCAAGAAACCAGGTTTTTGGACAGGAAGGGGGCACTTGAACATATGGATAATTACATTGTGATAAGGATTTTTGGCTCCAAGGAAAAACCTGCTCTCCTTCCATGTCACATTATGAACAAAATGTTTGTTATGGAAATATTAAGGAAATACAACTACTGGTTGCATATATTCCATGAGAAGAGAAAGAAAAAGTTCATTCCTCTTCCTTGGAAATTCGGGGACTTCGTGTTAAAGAACGTCAACCAAATTGACGAATTTGTTGCCCATTTCAGCAATTTGAACCTAATATATGTTGAAATCCTAAGAGCGTTCGACCCTAATAAATTTTTTTTAGAACATTTACTAACACTTGGCCTCGACAATTATTTTTTTCAAAAAACACCTGAGCGAAAATAGAGACACTGGTGACAACGCTCCTGCTTTTGATGTCGATGACCTAGACACACTGCAAAGCACCACTAAATTGTACAAGAAATAGGGAAAAGGCCCCGGTGAGAAGAGTGTTCAATCGATGGATAACACTCCCAAAAGTACGACATCCCAGAGCATTGATCCAATGACCCACCACAGCAAGAAAGCAACTCAAAGCTCTTCAAACGAAGGATGAGATAATGACCCTCCTCACCATAAAATTGATAGTTCTCCCAAGCTTCCCGTGGACAAGAATAGAAAAAAAAAAATGTGACAGGTAGAAGAGCCCGAAATTGCTAGTGTGAACATGTGACTTGAGCCTGATATGGATAGTGTATTCTCCATCCTTGATCAGCTCGAAGACGCAATCCAACAGAGTCATCCAATGGACATAGCTGATACCAAAATTTTTTACGAAGATGAATCCTTCATGTTCTAGAGCATTGTTTTTTACAGTGAATCTAAAAAATTAATTATTGAAAGGAGAGATATAAAAAATAAGAAAGGAAAATCTCGTTCAGAGGTTAACCTTGGGAACATGCAGTCGCCCCAAATCTATCGACTTCACATAGAAACTAGAGATTCTCTTGATGATTCCATTGGAGGAATTGATACCGAGAATACCATACTGAAGGATTGGGTCAAGGAATTGGAGGAAGCTTTGATTCATATGCCATTGATTGCCAGTCCTTTAGCAAAAGCCATGCCTTCCACCTCTGCAGCCAAGTTAAAAGGATCCTCTAGGCTCCTCGCATCATGTAGAGGTTATGTGGAGAATAATATCAAGAAAATAATGGAACTGATTGCCGAGGTGTGGAAAACATCGCAAGCCATGGCTTCCCTTGGAACGAGGGCACATAATTTGCTCGAACATTTGTTGGTGAATTTAAAAATGAACAACATTTCTATGTAGACATGGTCCTTCCTTTTGGCACCATTGTCAACAACATGACAGAAATGAGAAGAAGACAACAATATCTCCCATCCAAAAACCATATCAATCAATTAAATGCATGATGGAAAGAAAAAGTGAAGAACCTGCATCTCATTGTCCAGTCATGTGAACAAGCCATATCAAAAAAAGAAAAATTATTCACAAAGCTTACCAAAATAGACTTAGCCAGAACAACCAACAACTTCCAAGACCCCAACTTAATCGTCAACTCCTTGCCCTTAACTAAGCAAGCCTTTGATAAACAGGTTGATATTTTTAAGGCGGTGTCTTTGGAAAATTTTTACAACATCCTTGAATATGGTGAAGATGACGTCAACAACTGGCTAGTCGACTATTCGGTACAGAATGAAGAAATTGATCAGGATCTGCGTAATCTTTCTATCAATCCAAGGGAATTAGAAAATGAAATTTTTAACATAAAAATCCAGAATGAGATCAACGTCGCCCCTATGAGAAGCTACATTGAAGAATGACTCGAAAGGGAATTGAGGCAGGTCGTTGACGAAAGGCAATAGGTAGTTGCCACAATTCCAGTAGCCATTGACGACAACAATAAAAATTCATCAACAAGCAAATATCTAAAGGGGTGATATGTACCATCACTATAAGTCTATACTGATCACATCTTTCTTTGTTTATCAATCCAGTTATTCCACTTTTTTAAATAGAAATGTCTAGCCAAAGACTAATACCTTTCAATTTATTATTTTCATGTATTACACTCTACCGTCGCCCACTTCTTCTTTTCACAGTCCTATTTCTTGTACATATTGTTGGATTACTGAGAGGGGGGGTGAATCAGTAACAACATAATTATAATCATTTTTCTCCAAATAATCCAAGTGTTATATCAATGTAGAATTATTATCCAATAATGAGCAATAAGAAATGAGCTATCACACACATACATAGTACACCAGTGTTTTACGTGGAAACCCAAATCGAGAGAAAACCACAGAATGCTTTATCTTATATGTCTTGAAGAATTACATTCATTGGAAGTACCAACTTCCTTTTTTTTCCAGCTGCAACTAGAAGGAGGATCCAACCCCCTATTTTCTCAGGCTACAACCTAAGGGAAGCTTCAACTCCTCAATTCTTTGGATACAACCAGAAGGAGGCTACAACCCCCTATGTTCTACGGCTACAACCGGAAGGTGGCTACAACCAACTGTCATTGCCTCGTCCAACCACCCTAAAGTAGAATTACAATGATGGAACCACTGTCACACTATCACTGTGAGATATACCACTGTAAACATGTACCAATAAACCTAAACCATGCATCAACCTGTACCTCAACCTGTAATCAACATGTACCATAAACAAGTTCATCAACCATGCACCAACCTGTATCAAATAATTTGTAATCAACATGTACCATAAACAAGTGCAACCAACCATGTACCAAGTATGTACCAATCATGTGTCAAGTACTCATCAACTATGACTCATCAATATGTACCAACATCATCAACTATACACCTCATGTATATGCCAACTCATCAACTACTTGTCTTAACCATGTACCCAACTTGTACCTCAACCAAAATCCCTCATCAATTTCATCATCCAAATATGATTTGTAACTCTGTAATAGACCTGGTGTATATGATCACATACATGCAAACATTTCTTAACATTAACAACAAGAGACTATAATTTTCATCAAATGTTTCTTTAGTCTCACAAGACTAGTTTTGGATTAGTTAACAACCCTAACTTGAAATAATAATAACTTTGTACCTGTAATCAATAAAGATATGAAACTGATATACAATGTTCTTCAATGTGTTTTATGCAATTCCTCCAGGTGTAACTACTTGAAACCTATCAGAAAAGGAGTTATGGAAAACATGGCACACCTTGCTGAATTCTAACTTATTCTAGAGAGTGACCTTGTAGAGCATGCCCCACACAAAATGTTTGTTGACTTGATATGGAAATGTTACAAATCATATTAAAGACTTTAATATAACCAACACATTTTGTCTTACTGAATTTGGATCTTTTATGAATAAGTTATGACGTTTTTACCTGAAACACATGTTTTTGACTAGCTTCAGGACTAACCACAAACCCTATTTTCCATGGAGTGTAACTCCAAAAATAAACGACCCACAAGATGAATTTCTTACCACAAATACTTTGATATATTTTCTCAATGGAATAACAATTTCACAGTCTGAATCATTCTAGAAAAAAAATTATTGAAAAAATTGTGAGATGACTTGAAAAAAAATACCTTAGAAAGTATCATCAAAATAATTTATCCTTCATTGAATTCTGGCCTTCTTTTCTTCACTTTCCTCAGAAATTTAGCTTAGATATCCTTTGGTTGCCTCATAAACCTATAGGTATTCAATATTCTCAAGTGTGTCTTAAATGAGAGAGTCTTTCCTCTTATTTATACTCTTCAAGTAGCTTCCTTAAAAACATCTTCTAGGTCACTTTGCCCACTTTCCTTATTTTAGGGTTAACCCACTTCTAATTTCTCCATTAAATTTATTATTGAATTAATTTATTTTGTATTCACTTTAATTATAGTACAATCATCAATTCACCTTATTATTTACCTTTTAAAATCTCTTAAACCACTTTGACTACTTTGACTTTTTGGGGCTTCTAGATGACATATGAGGGTCCTCCAACTTCGTAAGGCCATAACTCTCAAACCGTGAGGAATTATGTGACGTTACACATACCAACAGAAATGGAATGACATGTGATATCCATATAGAATAGTATTACCTGAAAATATATCAAAACTTGTACCGTTATCCATCAAACAAACATGGGTCCATTACCCAAACCTATGTTCTCCAACTTCTCATGGCCATAACTCTCTAACCGTGAGGAGTTATGTGACGTTCCACATACCACCGAAAATGGCATGACAAGCAATATCCATAAATGATAGTTTCACTAAATTATTCATTGGCATTTATCTCATTATTCCACAAATAAGCATGGGTTCTCTAACTATACTTCTAGGATAACTCAATCCGCAAAGCGTATTCCCGTGATAGTTTTCACCATCAGGGGACCACTTTGGATTTCATCCATTTCTATTTATTATCAACCATGACAAGACAATAATGAGTCATCTTTACATCAAACAATCGTGGGTCCATTACCCAACCTTTGTGCTATGGTTCTTTCTTCAAGGGATGACATGATCAATGACAACCAACCTTAATCAACAATCTCCCCCTTTGGCATTGATGGCAACACTCTGATGCAATACTGAAATCATATCGCTCATGCTCCCCCTGGAACCATGCCTCTCTCCTCTGCATCTGATAAATCTCTCCCCCTTTGTCATCAATGGCAAAGGTATCTATCCATCCGGGGTTGCTCCCCCTGGTTGAACTGTCCTCTTATGGTGTTTCCTCGTGTAAATCTAAGACATATAAGATAAGCATTCATTTTGGAGTAGAAATAACTCCAAGTCTCTAGCGAAGATATTCAAAGGATTCTCGTCAAAGTGGTTTTGTGAAGATGACTGCCACTTGTTCTTTTGTGCCCACATACTCAACTCTGATGTTCTTTTCTGCAATCTGCTCCCGTAGAAAGTGATACTTTATTGGAATGTGCTTCATCTTGGAGTGCATAAATGGGTTCTTCGAGATATTGATGGCACTTGCATTATCACAATAGATTGGAATAGGCTCCTCATACTCAACCTGTATATATGTCAGAGTTTGTTTCATCCAAAGAACCTGTGTACAACATGATGATGCTGCAATATACTCTATCTCGGTTGTAGATAAAGATACTGATGATTGTTTCTTGCTTAGCCATGATACTAAACACGCACCCAAGTAGAACGTTTCTCCACTAGTGCTTCATCGATCATTAATACAACATATCCAATCTGCATCTGTGTAGGCAATAAGTGATATATCATTTCTTTTTGGATACCATAATCCAAACTCTTATGTTCCTTTGAGATATCTAAAAATCATCCTTCACTGCTAACACATATGACTCCTTTGGTGTTGCTTGAAATCGTGTCACCTATTCAACTGCCTGCATTACATCTGGTCTGGATGTTGTCACATATAGTAGGTTGTCAATCACTGATCTATATTGCCTCTAATCTGTAGACTTCAAATCATCATCTTTTCTCAACTTGCAATTGGTTTGCATGGGAGTGATAACTGGTTTGCAATCTTCCATTCCGAACCTCTTTAGCATTTCTCTGATATACTTGGTTTGAGAAATAAAGATTCCTTGGTTGCTTTCACGTATCTGAAGTCCCAAAAAGAAGGATAGTTCTCTAAGTAACGACATTTCAAATTCATTCTGCATATTTTTTGCAAATTTCTAGCTTAACTTGTCATCATCACTACCAAAAATAATATCATCAACATAAACTTCAATTAATAAAATATTACCTTCACTTACCTTGATGTAGAGGTTGTTGTCTGCACTTCCTTTTCTGAACCCTGCCTGCTGCAGATACTTATTCAGTCTAGAGTACCATGCTCTAGGAGTTTGTTTTAGACCATACAAGGCCTTCTTTAATTTACACATATAATCTACGTTCTCTGAAAACTAAAATCCTTCTGGTTGTTCAATGTAGACTTATTCTTCAAGTTCCTCGTTCAAAAAAGTTGATTTTATGTCCATCTGATATACTTTAACATTTTTGGAGCATGCATAGGCTAAAAGAAACCAGATTGATTTCATTCTGGCAACTTGGGCAAATTTCTCTTCAAAGTCTATTCCTTCAATCTATGCATATCATTTACATACCAATCTAGCTTTGTTCCTTGTAACTTATCCATCTTCATTTAATTTATTCCTGAAAACTCATTTTGTGTCGATCACATTCTTATTCTTTGGTCTTGGAACCAGTTCCCAAGTGTTATTTTTTTCTATTTGATCCAATTCTTCATTCATGGCCTTATTCCAAAATTCATCCTTGTTGACTTCTTCAAAACAGTTTGGTTCAATTGTAGATAAGAGTGTTAGGTTTGTTTGTTTTAGTGAATGGATTTTTCTTCTAGTCTCAACTCCTGCATATTTGTTTCCAATAATCTGATTTAAAGGATGATTCTTTTGTACTCGTTTTCTAGGTGTCTTTGGAGATACTTGTTGAACTTGCTCTTCTGTTTCTGTCAGATTCTCTTCATCTTCCTCTTCTACTTCATCTTTTGCTTCTTCTTCTTCGAAAAGTTGTTCTATTGATTTGTTTTCTTCTTCCTTTAATTCTGGTCTGTCTGTTTCATCAATTGTTACATTGATGTTTTCCACAACTTTTTTCAATCTTAGATTGTAACACTTGTATGCTTTCTTTGTACTTGAGTAACCAATATGTACTCCTTTGTTCACACGAGATTCAAACTTTTTCATTCTTCCATCTTTTCTTTTGATGTAGCATTTGCTTCCAAAAACTCTAAAGTGCTTCACATTTGTTGTTCTTCCTTTCCATATTTCGTAGGGAGTTTTATCAGTGTTGTTTATGAGCATTACTCTGTTTTGAATGTGAATTGTTGTATGCACTACCTGTGTCCAAAATATATCTGTCAATTTGGAATCCATTAGCATTGTTTGAGCCATTTCCTATATTGTCTTGTTCTTTCTTTCAACAACTCCATTCTGTTGAGGTGTCCTAGCAACGAAGAATTGTTTTTTTATTCCATGACTACCGCAGTAGTCCATAAATTCATTTGAAGTGAAATCTCCTCCATTATCAGATATCAAGCATTTGATTCTTGAATCCATCTCATTTTCAACCATTTTCTTGTAGATCTTGAAGTTTTCAAAAGATTCTGACTTGTTCTTGAGAAAGAAAAAAGTAGCCATTCTTGTATAATCATCAACTAATAACATAAAGTATCTCTCACCTTTTAAGCCCTTTGTTGTAGTTGGTCCAACTAGATCAGTATGCACAATTTCCAGTGGTCTTCTTGTTGAATACTCCTTTGATTTGAACCTGGTCTTTGTTTTCTTTCCTTGTTGACAATTTTTGCATAAAGTGTTGGTTGGTTTCGTGATCTGGGGAATTTCTCTGATTGTTTCTCTTTTGCTAACTTTGACAAGGTTATCAAAATGCATGTGACCCATTCTTCTGTGCCATAGCCAACTTTCATCTTCCTTTCCTAGAAAACATTTTTCATTTCCAATTTCACTTAACACATATATGTTGTTTGAAGTTCTTGCAGCTGTACCAACCAATTTCCCTGGACCTTCTCTTTTTATCTCACACTTTTGTGAATCGAAAGTAAATTTATGACCTTGGTCACACATTTGACTCACACTTAGAATATTATGTTTCATATCTTCTAACAGTAGAACATTTTGTGTCTTGTTATTCTTGTTTCCAATTCGGACCATGCCTTCTCCAATGATTTTTGATGAATTATCATTTCCGAATGAGACTGATCAATTTATTTCCTTTCATAATGTAAGAAATTTGTTTCGATCTCCTGTCATGTGTTTTGAACACCCACTGTCAACATACCAACCGTGTTTCTTCTTCTTAGCTTATAGAACGATTGTCCATTCTTCATTGTTATACTGATCTTGTTTTCTTATCCATGTTGTTTTTTGAGGTTCTTGTCTGTGACTGTTGTTATTCTATTGAGGTTCTTTAGGAGGGACTGTCATTCTGCAATTTTTGGCCATGTGTCCAAAATTGTTACATTTGTAACATTCCACTTCAGTGCTCAAAGATTCAAACCTGTTGTAACTTCTTCCTTGTGTTTCACTAGGTCTTCTTGAGTAACCCCTTTGTGTATGACTCTTAAAGTTGTTATTGTTCCTGTTGTTAGCTCTGCAATTCACAGCTTTATGTCCAAAATTATTACATGCATAACATAAACAAAAAAATATAGTTTGATACATGGGAGTTGAAGATCTTCTGAAAGAATGTGCTCTTATGAATCCTTCTTCTTCTTGAGGCCTATCTATCTGTTGTTGATTATGAAATCTAAATCTTCTCGGTGGAGGAGTGTCCCTGTAATCTTCCTTGTACATCTTCCTATCCCCTTTGATTGTTTATGCATATCTTTTTGGATTTGTTTCTTGCTCTATTTTTTGGGAGTTTGATCCCTTTTCTGTCTGATTGTATCAAAGTCTAGACTTATCAAGATGAGATTTTTGACTGTTGATAATGTCATCCAGAACTTTTGAGATATTCTACATATTTTTCTTTTGAATATTCTTTCTTAGTGTGACAATCTCTTCTTCCAAGTTTCCAATGATCTCGTCCTTTTCTTCTAGTTGTTCTTTGAGTGCTTCTTCAATTCTTTTATCTTCTTCTATTTGAACCTTCAATCTTGTGATCATTTGTTCTAGTTCTCAAGTGTCGTTTTTCTTGTCTAGTTCTGCTTGTAGTTTCTTGTTTTTCTTGTTTTTTCTTCTGATAACTTCTATGACACACATTAATTATTTTCGATAGTCAAATTCCGCCTCTTCAATTTCATCTTTGACTTCTTCATATCCTTCTTCGACTTCTTCATATTCTTATTCAGAGTCTTCTTTGTCAGAATATTTTACTGCCATGAATAGAACTCTTCATGTCTCACTGTCATTGATTTTATCTTCATCTAATGATGAGATGTCTTCTTTGATGCATAATATTTTCTTGAAATATTTCTTTGTAGTTCTTTTTCCTTTATATGCGTGTTTTCCTTTTGAGTAACCTTCATCATTTCTCTTTTTCTTATGAGGACATTTGTTAGCAAAATGATCAATACCATCACAATTAAAACAAATTAAATGAAGCTTACCTCTATACCTACCATTGGTTCCCTTGATCATTCTTTTGACGAAGTTGGCCACTTCTTCATCATCTTCTGAGTCATCGTTACTGTTGCTATATTCTTCTTGTTCATTTTTCTTTTGCTTTGATTTTTTGGATGCTTTGAAGGTTGCTTCTTTTACATCTGGATTTTCCGGTTCAGTTCTCATTTCATATGCTGTGAAGATTCCATGCAATTCAACCATGCTTATTGATTTCATATCCAATCTTTCTTCTAGTGCTAATATCTTAGGGTTGAATCTCATAGGAAGAGATCTTAGTACCTTTTGAACAATTACAGATTCTTTGATTTCTTCTCCCAATCCTATGACTGCATTCATTGTTTCATCAACTCTTAAGAAGTAGGCTACAATATTCTTATCTTCCTTCATTTTTAGTTGTTCGAACTGACCTCTGTAAGTTTGAAGTTTTGCTGCTTTGACTTTTGTATCTCCTTCATAAATATTTTGAAGCTTGTCCCAAATCTCTTTGGCAGATTTTCAATGTGCAACTTTGGTGAATAATGTTTCATTGAGACCATTCAAAAGTGCATTTGTTTCTTTGGAATTATTCTGACCAAGTTTCACTGCTTTTTCATTTGTTGGTGGAACTCCTGGTACTGTGTATCCATCTACAATTGATTGCCAAATTTCAAACCCATGTGTTTGTATATATGTCTTCATCCTTATGCTCCAAAAAGCATACTTATGTCCATCAAAGTGTGGTATTCCATTTTTATATGAGTTGGTACTCTGCATGATCTACCTTTCAGTGGTTAAACTGATTTATGAAGGAACCTGCTCTGATACTAATTGTTGGATTATTAAGAGGGGGGGTGAATCAATAATAGCGTAATTATAATCATTTTTCTCCAAATAATCCAAGTGTTATATCAATGTAGAATTATTATCCAATAATGAGCAATAAGAAATGAACAATCACACACATACACAATACACTGGTGTTTTACGTGGAAACCCAAATCGGGAGAAAACCACATAATGTTTTATCTTATATGTCTTGAAGAATTACATTCATTGGAAGCACCAACTTGCTTTATTTTCCAGCTGCAACTGGAAGGAGGATCCAACCCCCTAGTTTCTCAGGCTACAACCAGAGGAAAGCTCCAACTCCCCAATTCTTTGGCTACAACTAGAGGGAGGCTACAACCCCCTATGTTCTTCGGCTACAACCGGAAGGTGGCTACAACCACCTGTCATTGCCCCGTCCAACCACCCTAAAGTAGAAGTAGAATGATGGAACCATTGTTACACTATCACTGTGAGATATACCACTGTAAACATGTACCAATAAACCCAAACCATGTATCATCCATGCATCAACCTGTACCTCAACTTGTAATCAACCTGTACCATAAACAAGTGCATCAACCATGCACCAACCTATACCAAACAATTTGTAATCAACTTGTACCATAAAAAAGTGCAACCAACCATGTACCAAGTATGTACCAATCATGTTTCAAGTATTCATCAACTATGACTCATCAATATGTACCAACATCATCAACTATACACTTCATGTATGTGCCAACTCATCAACTACTTGTCTCAACCATGTACCCAACTTGTACCTCAACCAAAAGACCTCATCAATTTCATCATCCAAATATGATTTGTAACTCTGTAATAGACTTGGTTTGTATGATAACATACCTGCAAACCTTCCTTAACTTTAACAACAAGAGACTAACAATTTCTTCAAACGTTTCTTTAGTCTCACAAGACTAGATTTGGATTAGTCAATAACCTTAACTTGAAATAATCATAACTTTGTATCTGTAATGAATAAAGATTTGAAAATGATATACAATGTTATTTAGTGTTTTTTGTATAATTCTTCCAGGGGTCACTACTTGAAACCTCTCAGAAAATGAGTTATGGAAAAAATGACACACCTTGTTGAATTTTGGCTTATTCTAGAGAGTGATTTTGTAGAGCATGCCCTGCACGAAATATTTGTTGAATTGATATGAAACTGTTACACAACATATTAAATACCGTAATCTAACCAACACATTTGGTATTACTAAATTTGGATCTATTATGAATAAGTTATGATGTTTTTACCCGAAACACATGTTTTTGACTAGTTTCAGGACTAGCCACAAACCATATTTTCCACGGAGTGTAACTCCAAAAATAAAACGACCCACAAGTTGAATTTTTTACCACAGATACTTGGATATGTTTCCTCAATGGCATAGAAATTTCATGGTCTGAATCATTCAAGAAAAATATTTATTGTGAAAATGGTGAGATAACCTGAAGAAAAACATACCTTAGAAAACATCATCAAAAGAATTTATTCTTCCTTGAATTTCGGTCTTCTTTTCTTCACTTTCCTCATAAATTCGGCTTAGATATCCTTTAGTTACGTGAGACACCTATAGGTATTCAATATTCTCAAGTGTGTCTTAAATGAGAAATCCTTGCCTCTTATTTATACTCTCCAAGTAACTTCCTTAAAAACATCTTTGTTAGGATATTTAGACACTTAGGAGTTAGTTAAGATCTACTTGGTCTAATATGTCGTTAGGTAAAAGTGTGTTTCTTTAGTATGCATTAGTATGCATTTGTAGTTAGGCAATCTGACGGTCACGATATGTTCCCGACATAGAGTGATCAGACGGTTCATACTCTCCTCGATCTTAATGGCCATTGATCCGTGGCTTAACACCCGATTGGTCCATGATCTTTATTTAAAGAGCATGGAGGGTCATTTGCCGATGATCAATTGTGAGAAACTCTCTTGTAAAATCTCTCTGTAATCTTTTTCTTTGCATTAATAAACTACTCCAAGTGGCCGCGTTG
>JZKD02S1683137.1:367796-378693 GCA_000966675.3 Picea glauca
GGCTTCTAGATGACATATGAGGGTCCTCCAACTTCGTAAGGCCATAAATCTCAAACCGTGAGGAGTTATGTGACGTTCCACATACCACCAAAAATGGAATGACATGTACTATCCATATAGAATAGTATTACCTAAAAATATATCAAAACTCATATCATTATCCATCAAACAAACTTGGGTCCATTACCCAAACCTAGGTTCTCCAACTTCTCATGGCCATAATAACTCTCTAACCGTGAGGATTTATGTGACGTTCCACATACCACCGGAAATGGAATGACAAGCACTATCCATCTAGGAAAGTTTCACTGAAAAATTCACTAGCGTTCATCTCATTATTCCACAAATAAGCATGGGTTCTCTAACCATACTTCTAGGATACTCAATCCGCAAAGCGTCTTCCCGTGAGGGTTTTCACCATAAGGACACCACTTTGGAGTTCATCCATTTTTACTTATCATCAACCATGACAAGACAATAACGAGTCATCTTTACATGAAATAATCTTGGGTTCATTACCCAACCTCTGTATTACAGGTCTTTCTTCAAGGGTTGACATCAATGACAACCAACCTTAATCAACACATATTTCTCTTATGGTCCGCGGGAGCCCCAATCCCAGTCTATATGACAAACGCATTTAAATTTCCAGGAATATGTAACAAACAATATTATTTTTTAATATATTTCAAATAAAACTGTTATTTTTATCTCCTTTTATATATATGTCTTCATAAATTTTTATCTTCCACTATACTGAATGTCAAGAAATTGTGTTTATTTAATTTGAAATCTGTTTTTTATCTCCTTATATATATATGTCCTCATAAATTTGTATCTTCCACTCTACTGAATGTCAAGAAATTGTGTTTATTTAATTTGAATATAATTTTTTTTGTCTTGGCACATATAGAGACAAAATAGACATAAATTTTGAACATAACAAAATAGATTATATAGTTTCAAAAAAATAAATGGGACTCTACGGGCCACATGGATACCACCTGTGCTTCCCACTGAAGTTTCCATCTGCCTCCGTTACTTTTTCCCATCCCTGTGCATTTATTCTCAATTCAACCCAACAAAAACAAAACTACGCTCCCATACAACACTTGTTTAAAATAAGTTTAATAAATTGAATAAAAAAAAATCATTGATAAATATTCTAAACTTCCTCAAACTTTTTACTATACTCAACTAAGAATTAATTACTCAACTAACAATTAATGTAAAACATTAAATAAACAAAAATAATTAAAACTACAAAGGAAACAAAAATAATCACAACTACAAATAAAGTGTGAAACATAAACCAGAAAATAAAAATATTAGATAGTTAATTACACAATCTCTGTCGAACATATTAGTAGTTGAACTCTCATCAACATATTAGTAGATGAACTCTCACCATGGAAAAACATTTGTCGTATTCCAACCATCTTCCTTTATATTAAATTAGCTAAATACAAGTAGTCGTGTTGTTAGTTTTCCCGAGTTAAAAAAATTAATTAATTAATTTTGTGATTAATTTACATTATATAAAATTAATTGAGATTATTTCACATCATATTTTATCAAAGTGGAATATTTATATCTGCTTTTTGGACATGTTATGCTTAGTGTGTATTCATGGGTTATAGTTAATTGTTGAGAATAATATAAAATTTATAAAAATTTAATGTTTAATGGTTGAGAATTTATATATTGATATTTTATATTTATTTGTGTTTGTTATTTAAATATTATATGTGTTTTTGTTAATTTTTATTGTTAATAAAAAAATATTTTATGTATAATATAAAATGATTATGAAATTATATTTAATATAACATCATTAAACTATATTATATGGAATATAATATCATTAAAAATATAAATATAAAACTTTAATAGATTGTTTTAATATTGCAACACAAAGTTTATACATTTTTTCAATTTTGAAAAACATCAAATAAAATGTTCCGACTTCTCTTTGTATCTCAATTCTTTCTAGGTCTAATGTGTATACACTAACAATAAGCCAAATACTAAGCAAAATGCATGTAATGATGTCAAAATAGATATAACCTATGAGAAAGAAGAAAAAAACTTAAAATGTAATTAGATTCACATTGAATTCATTGTTCTAGATTAACCCTTATCCCAAGCCTCAATCACTATTGTTGTCCACCATGTTATAATTGCCAATACGGAAAACAACAATTATAGATATAAATAATAAAATGTGAGAACCAGGAAAAATCACAATAACATTCACACAGATTAAGACACAGTGATTTACGTGGTAAAACCCTCAGGGTGAGGGAAACATCCACGGGACAATGGCAGAATCAATCTATTAGCATAAACCAGGAAATTACAACCATAGCTTGGCAACCAGACAGCCCCAGAGAGGGATTGAAGCCCCAACTCAATATTTGCCTCTACGGGCTACATATTTAAGCCATTTCCATTTCTCCTCCAGTTACACAAAACTGAATACATTGAATGTTGCCCCTATTCTTGTTAATTAGTTTTAACTAAAAACCCAAGAATACTATCTTGTTGAAAACAACCTTGAATTGGTTGTCACATTCCAACAATCTCCACCTTGACAACAATTAACCTAATGTCATGTCATTGTCCATTCATCACTTTCTTGCAAGCTAAAGATAGGTGACACTGGTGCTTTCAAAAAACCGAAGCACCCATTTCAGTGCTTCACCTGGATTTGCCATGTGAACACTGACAACTCCCTACAAGCAAAATATCTGATTCTCATCGCAAACTTATAAATTTTACCAGCATATGATGCATGAGACATATAATCCTTTTCTTCTACATCACTTGGACATAAACATGAAGAAAGATTCTAAAGGATTTCCACTGGTTTCATGTTAAATTCATATCGAATTTTTGAGTGCCTTTTCCACGTACTCACGTTGTGATAACCAAAACTCACCTTTAGTCTCGTCTCTGTGTATTCCATGCTCAAGATTGTTTTGTTGCTCCCAGATCCTTCATCTCGAATAGCCAAGCCAACTGAGCCAACCCGTTGATCGTCACCATGCTTATGCTCGCTACAAGCATATCGTCAACAATTTAATCACCAAGATAGTGGATACCATTGTTATTCCTACTTCTTGTAAATCTCGGCTCATCATGAAGGAATCAACATCGTATATCAATTGCCTAGGTACCATTAGGTCATACAATGATTACTTGAGCTTTGCAAACAACTCTCCTATCGCGATACTGAGCACCTTCAGTGCTCCACCTCGAACATAGTATTTGAATCCTTCGCCAAAAAACAGACGAAGCCAGCCAAGTGAGCTTGACATGACACTAGCTCACCTCCAGGAACCTTTCAATGGAGTCCTATAGCTCCACCTTAACATGAACATTTCCTTGACCAAAACCAGCCAAGCTGGCCAAATGAGCTTACACCGCTCACTTCCAGGCCCATTTCAATAGAGTTTCAATTGACCTAAACAGACTTCATTACATGTAATGTCATGGACATCAAACCACGAGCAACAAATATAACCTGAAACCCATCCCTATCACCTAAGTCTATGTCTAAACTTTACCAGTTGAAAAACAGGGGTAGGCATGCCTATCAAGGTCTTACAACCGTATGCCCAATTACATGCAATTAAATTACAACTCCATAATAATATATATATATATATATATATATATATATATATATATTCACATAATAACACTATTATTACTGTTAATACAATTACTGCCATTTACCAACAGCACCGCCACCATAGTTGAGCCTACTGCGCCTTCCCGACTGCAGGAGGAACCAAAACAACACATCCACCTTTTCTTTCTCTGCGTGGCTCTGCACAGATTCGCCACACATTGCAGAGTTCAACGACTCTCTTCACACAACACTGCCCTTCCAATCATAACTCGTAGCCTTCTGGAAGTAGCTTCGCCTGAGCATTCACCTCGCTTTACGAAAGTGTTCATCTCTTAACCGGCTTCTTTCCGTCTCCTTCATTTCCACTCCAGACACTGTGGCAAAGGTTCTTGAAAAAATATTATCACGGATTTGAAACAGGCCTGTTCCTCCTCTGGATACCAAGGATACATCTTATCCCATAGTTTGCATGTAACATCAACCCCCACGGGCTTGAAATCAGGCATTATATGCGTCTTCTCAGGTGGGAGAAGGAGCTCCCTGTCCACAATCGAAACGAATGGATGGACGATGGCTTTAGACGCCTTGCTTCTTGACCATGTTCACCTACCGTGAGAGCTCCACCAACAACCTCTTCCACGCAGGCGATTCTAGCACTCTGACTTCAAATATCGGCATGCTCCCGGTGCTTAACAACTCCAAGACCGCCCTTTTAGGCCCTACAAAAACACGAAACACTACACCTCTGTGCAAGACTCATGAATCTTGGTTGATTCACTGTTTAATAAGGCACTACGCCAATCCTTTAAGACAACAAAGATGGATATTGTCGATCGCTCTGCTCCTCCTCCATGACAAACATCACTTGAGTTTCTCCTCTTCACATATGTCGTGGCTTTCATTCTCTGCCTGCCTCGACAGATCTGGGCTCATGATCTCCATGACTCCTCAAGTTTCGACGAATCAGGCACATCTTTCGTGGCTTCTTCTTGGCGAGCTCAAGCCTCCACCCTACGACCTTGCCTCATCTCCTCCTGTGTGGAACTGCCTAGAACTCGAACTGTGATATCTGGTTCTCCTCTTTCCTCACGTCGTCCATAGATTCTCTCATTGGCTGCTCTTTGCCCATCGTTCTCTGATCTATGACCTCATCATCATGGCGCCCAAAAAGTCTTTGGCTCCCATTCTTTTTAGAGAGTCCAGGTCTGCCCGGCTCCTACACAACAATCTTCTTCCAGACAGAATGGAGGCTCCTCTTAGTTTTTGATTGCACAACGACTTGGGAACCTAATCTTGCCCTTGCAATCGCCTTTCCGGAGCAAAGGAGATAGCGATTAGCCGCTCAGTTCAAGACTGGCGTGGCTCCCTCAACCTTCGCAGTCTTCATGCCCCCTAACAGCATCACAACAATGCCCTTGACTTGTCCGTCGGGCCTGTAATTTTGCATAGGCCCTTCAACAGCCTCCAACCACCAATGGTGGCTCTCCTTGCGGCCTCTCTCTTTGACGTATGGGTGTCTTCTGTTGCTCAATCCACAATATATGTGGCTCCCAAATTTGCGACTAATAAAATCCACCACGATCTCCTACCCGAGAACAATCCACAATATATGTGGCTCCCAAATTTGCGACTAATAAAATCCACCACGATCTCCTACCCGAGAACAGAGCACAGGTTTCAACAGCCTCTGCCACTTATCGAATCTCTTAAAAACCTCCACGAGGGCTTTGATACCCCGGATCTACATCCTTGATGCAATATACCAATTGTTATAATTGTCAATGTGAAAAACAACAATTATAATTGTCAATGTGAAAAACAACAATTATAGATATAAATAATAAAACGTGAGAACCAGGAAAAATCACAATAATATTCACACAGATTAAAACATTGTAATTTACGAGGTAAAACTTATTATAGATATAAATAATAAAACGTGAGAACCAGGAAAAATCACAATAATATTCACACAGATTAAAACATTGTAATTTACGAGGTAAAACTTTCAGGGTGAGGGAAACATCCACGGGACAATGGCAGAATCAATTTATTAGCAGAAACCAAGAAATTACAACCATAATTTGGCAACCAAGCAATCCTCTCCCCTCAATATTTGCCTCTACGAGTTACATATTTAAACCATTTCTCCTTCAATTATATAAAACTAAATACATTGAATACTGCAGCTATTCTTACTAATTAATTTTAACTAAAAACCCAAAAATACTATATTGTTGAAAACAACCATAAATTAGTTGTCACATTCCAACACACCATTCTGTGTACTTATGTTTTAAAAGCTATCAAACAAAATTATGTGGCCTTGTTGTCATTATGCGAATCAACATACAAAAATGTGTGAGAGGACTTTGTTGTTATTATGTGAATCAACATGACGTGGAATGAGTTACATTTATACTATTTTTCCTAATTTATTTGGTAAAAATTATCATATTCAAATTATTAGTAAAAATTCTTCATTATGAATTTTAGAATTTTACTTTTTTCAAAAAGTATTAGTCTAAAAATTCTACATAAAATTGGGATTTCATTTATATATTTAAAAATATAATTTAAACAAATATAAAATTGTGATTTAACCCATATTTATATCACCACATTCCTATCAAAATCAAAACTTAAAACATTTAAACAGTAAAAATATATGAAAAAAATCTCATGCAACTATATATATATATATATATATATATATATATATATATATATATACTTGTTCAATAATTTGATGGTTATGAAATTAACTGGACAACATTTATGAAGAATTGTAATTTTTAAAATTTTCTATAAAAAATTGAAGAAATATTTATCAAATTACCACTAGTTTCAATTAATTCATACAAGAATATGTTGGATGCAAATTTAAATGGTTAAATCTATATAATTTGAGTGTCCCAAAAGTTTTTAAACACAATAAATCCATTTATACATTCAAAAATACAATTTAAACAATACAAAATTAAAATTTAACCAAATTTAAAATATATTCCGATAAAAAAAAATACCAACACACAAAAGACACCGGCTTTGAAAATATGCGATTCTCTTTCATTTCTACACAGATTCTCTTTCATTTCTACACAGACCGTAAAAAAATACCAACACACATAAGACACCGGCTTTGGAAATATGCAATTCTCTTTCATTTCTACACAGACCGTAATAAACAGAGAATAGATCGCCCATGGAATATGTGGAAAAGACAGCCACGGTGATCACGTGAAAGCATGTTTGCAGGCTGCGATTTGAAAAGTTTGCCAAAATGAGTCATTTATTCTGTACTGGCTCTGTGCTTACTACTGCTTAGCACTTAACTTACCTGACAAACCAATCCGGCCGGTGATATAATATGAGAATTTGATGCGAAAAGGACAGGTTGCGTTGTTTCAATTTTTTAATATTTTTATTTGATAATAGTTGTTTAAACCACATGAAAATATTTACATCAATTTTTTTAGTCGGTTAAAAACTAAAATTTTAAAAATAAATAAATAATATATTTAAAAAATAAATAAAATTAAATTATAAACTTTATATAACACTATACGAATAAAAAATCAATATAAAACTCAACAAAGCGGCTGTTATAATAAGCCCAAGTACCCTCTTTATTTTTTCTAAATCCAAGATATTATTTTGGAAATTTATGTTATAATAAGCCCAAGTACCCTCTTTATTTTTTCTAAATCCAAAATATTATTTTGGAAATTTAATATAAGGACACAAATTAGCAAACAACAAAAATTAAAAATAGAAATTTTATTTCTTTTCAATTATTTTAAGTTAATTAATAAAAATTTGTTTAAGAAAATGTTTTAAATTTTATAAAAAAAATTATTTTTATTAAAAAAGATTTTTATAATTGAAACACAAATTATTCTTATCAATCAATATATATTATATAATAATAATAATAATAATCTATTTTTAAGGTATATATACCTTATCTCTTTCTAAATTTGAACAAGTAACTTTTTAAGAGAAAACACATATTCTTAATCATTAGGCCCACTTAAACTGTATATACATGTTGTTTTGCTAAATATAATTCTTTTCTAAACATCAAAATTTATTTATTAATGTTTGGAATGTTGATTATTACCTTTAAAAAAAATTATACATATTATTTCTTCTAAATATGATTTCTTTTTATAACCTCTAAATAGAGTTATGTTCGGAATTTTGATTATTACTTAATTAAAATATTAAATTGACCTTTATTATGAACGAAAAGTGTCGCCAACAAGCATAGTGACCTGGTGATTTTATATTAAAAAACTATATTCAAATGTGGAATAATCATGAAGAGTCGAGTACACCATAAATACGTCCTTAGTATTGATTGTTTACCATTTTCTTTGCCAGGTAACTTCCACTCATCCCAAGCTTTGTCCAGCGGGAGTCATAGATGCGTTCTCAAGAAAAGTACACCAAGAGACCAAGGTTCGAATCGCACGGTGAGAGGTACCCCGCCATAAAAAAAGAAAGTCCGACTGCCCAGATTTTCCCGGATTTCTTTTGCCGGGAGGAAACTCTCGTGGAATGCAGAAGTGGACAGAAAGACAGACTGAACGCAATTTTACATTAAAGGCTTAGAATTTGCTTACACTGGGCGGAGTATCGATTTCATTCGAAGTCGGACTTTATTTCACTCGAGAATGCATGCGGGCTGAGCTTTGCAAAGGATGCCTCCACCGTTATTTTCATGCACTCCAAGTTCGAACTTTATTCTCCGGAACAGGTTTGCAAAGCTTTCTGATATTTCCGATCCTTTTGTTCGTGAAATCGAAACTTCCAATTTATTCTTAAACCCGGTGGCTTTAAAACCAGTAGAAATTATTTTGCTACAAAGCTTGTTAAAAATATCTCTCAACTTCTAAGCCGCTGTATTTATAAGATCGTGATATCTGACGGTAGATTTAAGTACAAGCGGCCCCACCTATTATCTTGGCCATGTAAAGGCCTGTGCGTTTCGGATCCAAAGTCGTGGATCTTTATTTTCAATTTCAAGGCCAACATCATTCCCGGCTTTAAGTTTACCATTTAATGTGCATTGCCTGGATCAAAATAATTTTCTTAAGCTATAGTAATGATTCTTTATTAATTTCCATCCAGTCAGAGAGTCAAGATCAGATTTACATTTCTCGTTCATAAGCCAGCCTGCTTTTGAAGTCCTCTTGAGCCCTAGGGGTTCACTTTGGGCTGTTCTCAATTTGAAATTTCTTTCCGTCATCCTTTCAATTCAGTGCGTGTAATGTTTTTCTTTCCGTCATCCTTTCAATTCAATGTGTGTAATGTTTCCAAACCACCGGGACTTTGTTTTGATTTTTCAATAGCAACCGATACGGTTTTGGACTTGAAATCTGAAGTTTAAATTTCATTAACCTCCAAATCTTTTCATAAGCCTGCTTGCTTTTGAAGTCCTCTGGAGCCAAATCTTACTCAGCCTGCTTGCTTTTGAAGTCCTCTGGAGCTCTAGGGGTTCACTTTGGGCTGTTCTCGATTTGAAATTTCTTTCCGTCATCCTTTCAATTCAATGTGTGTAATGTTTCCAAACCACCGGTACTTTGTTTTGTTCTCAATTTGAAATTTCTTTCCGTCATCCTTTCAATTCAATGTGTGTAATGTTTCCAAACCACCGGTACTTTGTTTTGATTTTTCAATAGCAAGCGATACGGTTTTGGACTTGAAATCTGAAGTTTAAATCTCATTAACTTCCAAATGCATTACTGCAAACTCCTTGTCATCTTGATTCCCCTTCGATAGCAGGATACTTCATCTTGATTCCTCGTCAATTTGTTTCAAGATTTCCTATCCAAGTCAGAACATTGAATCATGTGGCTGCCGCATTGCCAGATTTATCTAGTTGTAGCATTCTCCGTATTGATTCCCAGTTATGGCACAAATGTCAGCATCCTTGGAAATATAAGGCCCCATGTCGTAAATATTGGTGCTCTTTTTGCTTTTAATTCTACGATCGGAAGAGTGGCAAAGACGGCTATAGAATTGGCAATGAAAGATGTAAACAGCGATGAGACTCTGCTCAACGGGACAAAGCTAGGACTTACTATGGTCGACTCTGTTGGAAACGGTGACAACTACTCATCCGTGAATAGGATTCTAGATCCTATAAATCAGCATTGGTTGTAACTAATGCAACCAAGTTAGAATACGGGTGAGATTAAACCAGGATTGGTTGTAACCAATGCACCTAAATTAAAATATGGATAAGATTACATTTAATAGTCAGTTTCTAATATACATTGCTATAAATTTGTATGCCCGTAGAGGCTGTGAGAGTGTCTGAGAGGAGTGAGACCTCTCTGTAATCTCCATTAGCTGAATAATAAGATAATCGATACCTGTGCTTGGTGGACGTAGCCCAACATTTAGGTGAACCACGTAAATCGTTGTGTTCTGTGTCTGCATTTGTATTGATTTTCTTATGGTAATTTGTGTTTCCGCACTTGCAAATTGCAACAAGTGGTATCAGAGCGAGGAGCTGAGGAGGACGCAGACTGGAAGAAGCCGCCACTGCCATCATTTGTGAAGCTGCAGCGATCGTTGTCGTTGCTGCGTGCACATCTCGTCCACTAGTTTGAAGGGGCCATCGACTGTCATTTGTTGTGTGCTGTGGCCTGTGCACCGATCACTGCTATCTGTGCTGGTGTTGTTCACTGTCTCTCTTCTCTGCGATCTGCGGGGAGCTGTTCGCTGTCCATTGCAGTGTTGTTCCTCTTATTTGCTGTGTGCGTGCTGAGTGGCGCTGTGCGCTGTGCTAGTTCTATTAAATGAAACTTGCTGGATTTGAAAGGGAGCGCCAACCCACTCGTGGCTTCTCCACCATAAGTCATTTTGGTTAAGCGCGCCTCTATACCCTCCCACGGAGCGTTGAAAAAAAATTCATGCGCTGGAAAATATTAAAGGTGCATTCTTATGAAGTTTTTCAAAACTCAAATCCATATCTTTTTTACATTTTTTGAAAAGTATTAAAGTGTAAAGTATTGAAGGTTTTTTACTTTTACATTTTTCGAAAATATTAAAGGTTTTATTATATTTGAGAATTCAAATATAATATGGAATGATGGAGGATGAAGGGTGGAGGAATTAAGGTGGAGGAATAAGGTGAATTTTTTATTAATTTTTTTTTTGGTAAATGTATGTAATTTTCTTTTTTGAAAATTACACAAGATTATTTCACATTTAAAAAAAAAAAGGGGGGGGTCTTGAATATTACAA
>JZKD02S1683137.1:384806-399248 GCA_000966675.3 Picea glauca
GTCCTGCCCATTAACAATGCCAGGACGAATGGCCCTAAATATTCATCTTTTCTTCCCTTTAAGTTTAGCACCTGCGACGGTAAAAACTTGCAGATACACCAAGCGACTCGCTACCGTAGTACTTTACTATTCAGTTCAGGCACAAGCCTACAGAGTAAGTTAATTAGGGAGTAATCTTCTTTCTTTTCAGTCAAAAAAATGAGTTTGAATCTGATCTGATTTTCAGGGGTAATCTGAGTTTGATATGGATCAAAATTTTATACATTTCAGAATATTAATTCAGGAGTTTTACCCCATTTTAAACCAATCCAAATGATCAGAAAATAAATTAGATTTCTAAATAAACCAAAAATTTAAAACTGTATCACTAAAAAACATGCCAAAAAATAACTCGAAAAAAAATATTACTCCCTAGTTAACCCACTCCCAAGCGTACTCCTAAGTTAGGCTCAGGCGGACAAAGATATCCGTTTAAAAGGTCAAACCGTACATCTTCGTTTGCCATCTCATGCAAGCCAAAGCAAAACTTCTTGCAGGGCATGTCAGATCAAAACTTCTTGAAAGGTTTCCTTAACTGAAAATACATGTGTTACCATATCATTTAGTAAATGTTATGAAAATCCGCCCTCGAAAGCGTGGAGATTTCGAAAAGCAGCATTATTCAGTCTGCTAAGTAGCATTGATTGTTGAGGCAGATGAAATATAGGTAGTTGGACTTGAAAGATTTAGATTGGACGGCTTATAATCCACTTGTCACATTTTATGTTAGTAATTACCTTATGTTTTTTTGTTCTGTAAAGCTGCAAAAGCAGTAATCACAAAAACTCAGGTATGTGAAATATAGACCATTTAATTCGAAAACAATTCCAAATTTATAATCTATCTGTGATAGCATTTTATAATCTATCTGTGATAGCATTCAATGCTAAATAGCAAACTGTATATTTACCACCAAAAACTAATACCATCAAGCTGATTTTAATGAACGATTCCGTATCAATACCTACCTTTGTTTCGTAATACTGTAAAAACAGCAACTGTAAAGTCTCCAGACAACCCACATATTTCCCACGTATCCCATTGGCTTCTCCATTTTAAATTAAAGCCCGATAGGAACTACACTGCCATCCATGTAGCAGCTGTTTCATTAAGGACATTCGTTGAAAAAAAATCACCGTAGCTCTTTTTCTTCTCCCAACGCAATGTTGGTTGTTTTTTCAGAGATAGGTTCTAAATTTCCGGCTCATTTGTCTTAATGTTTGACAAGGTTTAGTTTAAAGCTGGGTCCGGGTGTGGCATCTTTGTCAAAATCGACAAAGCTCGAGCATGTAACAAACAATGTTTTCACTCGGTAAGGAAACAAAGTTGTTACTTGGTAAGATTCGATACACTAGCTGTGCTTTTGGCTCATCGATTGAAGCACATGCTATGTCAACACTTTATGTCAACCATGATATGACAATTGAAAGATATCATTATCATTATTTATTTTAAAGACCTCCTTCGTATACGTATGCATCTCAATTTACAAATTACTTGTAAATTTGGTTTATTAATATCAATATAACCATCAATCCATTGGTTATAACTAATTACCATATTAACATATAAACAATTTTTTATTTTACAACTTGACCCTAGGCTTGATGTTTACTTTGCCAACTAACATATAAATCAGCTTCACTAACTACTTAAACCATTTTAACTTTTCCATATTAGTATATAAATAATTTTTACGCCGAAAGGCATACACCTATTGACAATGGGCACATTTAATAGGGTTTTAGTTCTTAATACGTTTTTTATGGACGAGATTAAATATGCCTAGAATATTCTTAGTCGTCACAATAAATGAATGACTCTGATTTCATCCATTAACTTTCGAGCTGTTATAAAAACCTCCGTTTATATGTTTACTTTTTTACATTTACCTAATCGTGTTTAAAAATTACTGTGTTCACTAACTTATTGCCAAGTCTACCTGATTAAAAAATATTAAAATATTCTCATAGTTATTCGCACAGATTTTCCACAGCCGTAAGCAGCCTTTGGACGTTCACCAGCGACAAGTTAGTGGTTGCACTAGTTTATTTTACAACTTAACCCTAAGCTTGACGTTTACCTTGCCAACTAACATATAGATCAGCTTCACTAACTTTTTTTATAGTAGAAGATCACCTTCACTAACTACTTAAACAATTGTAACTTTTCTATGTTTAAAATAGAAATAAAACTATTATTAATTAATTCATAGAAGATTGTGGAGATTGATTTTGCTTTTTTTTTTTCTTTGTATTTTAAAATGTTTTTTTCCAATTGGTACGAGGTATGAATTTGCCTTATAATCAATTTTTAGGAATTAAGTATGAATTTTCCTTTCAATCAATTTTTAGGAATTATTTTTGAAGGGAGATTTATATTATGTTTTGTAAGGTAGGTTAAATTTTTTTTTCCAAATTACCTTGTATGGGGTGTCATGTAGCGTAGCTTAGCCACGTGGTGGAGAGCCTAGCAGGGCCTTAAATACAGGCCATCGGCTCCCATCTCCTCACCATTAAGATGGGAGCAAGCTCGAGCAGCCAGGCCCATGGGAAGAGCCCTCTCACGCGCGTGAAGAGGACGGACGCACAAGGCACTAGGGGGATAGCCTTAATAGCTAATCCTATCATGATCACCCTCATGTTTATCAGCGGTTCTGGACGGGAGACAATGCATTTTGAATTCGACCAACCTAAGTCTGAAATTTCTGAGCGCTGGTGCAGAGCTAGCCACCCGGTTGACGTTTTAGTCATAGTTCTGCTCATCCACATGCCGAGGGAAAGAGGCCGACCTCGCAGAGGCGCAATCTGGTATGCTTTCGATTCTCGTCGGAAGAGACAACAAAGATTTGAGAGGGCATTGTCCATAGCTCAGACGCAGAGAGTCCACAAAACCAGAAATCCCATGATGCCTCCCATGGCCTATGTGGAGGAGGTTTTTTTGGAAGAACCCATCCAGGATCCTCCGGAACATCTCCTCTTCACTGTTCCCGATAATTGGAATCCGCTAACCTGCCTTCTAGGCGAAGCTAAGCTACGGGCCACAGGGACACCGCACAGTCATAAGGAAGGCGACCAAACAGAGGAACCCACCACTTGCTATGTTGAAGAAGAAATCCCGAAAAATGTGGACACAATGACGACTTCAGTAGTAGGTGAATTCTCCATGGACGCAGACCACCATGAAGCTCAAAGAAGACAACAAGATAGGCGCGAGGTAGGAAAGACGGAGGATAGCTGGGTGAGGGAGGGTGGCATGGCTCCTGCGCTACGTCCCCTCTCTATCATGAAGGAAGTATGGTGTGTCCAGCCGCCATTCCTCCACCCAGAACACTTGGAGATGATATTTGAAACGAGAAGCCTGGTGGAAGACCAAATCTATCGTGCCCTCCAAATCAACCAATGCCTAGACATGTTGTATGATGCCTACTCCAACACGTCACCAGGATAACAGTGCCCAATGTGTGCACAACCCTTCGCACTGCCAGCCAGAGCAGGAAAGAATGAAGGAGATGCTGAGACCACCAGGTAATTGCTACAGTTAATGTTAATGGTTACAGGTTCTGTTTTTTTTAGAACTAGGGTTGTAGCTCAGTCAAAGTTTCAATATGTTGTAAGTAGTAAGCTAAAGGAACATTTTCAGACTAATGGCTGCCATATGTCCTAGTTTTCTTCGGGCAGGACAAATGGCAGGTCGTTTTTTGAAACAAGTTGCATAGGAATCTAGTTGTCTCGGTTTCCTTTTTTTTGGCGAGATAGTTGACATTACAAACGTTTTTGTAAGCCTACACAGTTAATACAATAGGATCTTCCTTTTTTACTTAAAAAAAAATGATTTTTCCAAATTGGTACCACTTAATTTTTAGGAATTATCTTTGAAGGGAGATTTATATTATGTTTTGTAAGGTAGATTAAAATAATTTTTCCAAATTGGTAGGAAGTATGGATTTGTCTCAATTTTTAGGAATTATCTTTAAATTGCAATTTATATTATGTTTTGTAAAGTAAATTATAAGAGGTAGGAGGAATTCTATTTTATATAAATCTAAATAATACTTCTCTTACTACATTTTTTAATTGTTTGTTATTCAACATTAATATAATAAAATATAATTTTTTTAAAATAAATTTATATGATAATAATTTATAATTTTTTTAAAATAAATTTATATGATAATAATTTTTTTTAAGAATTTTTATATAAAGAATTTATTGTCAATATATATAAAATTTCAAACATGTGTGAGTTTATAAATCTGTTAATTTAACTAAAAACAGTGTTCTATGATTTCTTACCAATTTCTATATGGAAAATTTATTTCCAATATACTAATGAATGTAAACTTTCAAATATTTGTGAGTTTATAAAACCACTAGTTTATCCATAAAACTTGTTCTATAGTAGTGAATTGACTATTAAAAAATTTGCAACCTAGTTGGTGTGTACTACAATAGTTTTAAACTTAATTTTTTTCTTTAAAACTATTTTCCCTCACTAATAAGATGTTGAGAGGAACTCCAAACACTACTCTTAGAATTATTAACTATTAAATTATTTTGGAATCAACTAATTGTGGCTTTTAGAATGATCTTGTATTCTTAACCAACAAATCAACCAACAAATTTATTGAAATAATACCACACTCATGATAATAAACAAAATCTAATATAATAAAATTAAATTGAATTCAAGTAAAATTTGAGTTCATGGGATTGTTGAACTTGCACATATAAAGCTTTAAACTTTTAAAAATTTCATACAATGATTTATTAGCAATAATTCTCCACTCCTTTGATTCCCATATAATGCACAACAATCTGAGCTACCTAAGAACCATTCTCTTATAAAAATACTTTTGATAAACACTTCAAATTCTAAACATTTCACCATCTCCTAGTTGCATAATTAGACCCTTCTTCAATGGTTACATGCACTTTGGGAGGAGGATGTATGCATGGGATGGGCTACCGTATATGGCAATATCGTCCTTGCCCACTTATCTCCTTTATTTCAATCACCTTGATGATGAGGGTCGTATTTATGTGGTGATTTTTTTCACTTATAGTTGATTGGTTTAGTTTGTGATGTATTCTTGACCAAGCATTGATCATTGTGACTTTGGTGCCACAAAATTCACATTAAATCATTTTTTTTTCATTTTTCATTAATGTGACTTTATCCTATATCAACTCGCATAATCATTTTATTTACTTTTCCTTTTCAATCTTATATTTATCCCTTTACATAAATATTATAAGCCAATAGTAATAAAATATTGTATAAGTATTTATTTTAGAGAGAAGTATAGAATGCTTGGTGAACACTTCACCCATCTTATCTTTAAGGTGAAAAACAAGAAAGATATACTTACATCCTTGAATTCAAGTAGAAAAATAAAAGTAAGAGAAAAAATAAAATAAATTTAATGATTAAGAAATAACTATGAAAAAAAGAAGAAGCAAATAAATAAAAAGTTGAAATATAAGTAGAATAAAAAATAAAGAAAATAAAGATAAATGGAAATATAAAATAATATAAGATTAAATTGACATATTATAAGAAGTAGTTAAAGTGATGGATGAAGGAAGACATGGGCAAGTGCAAGAAGAAATGTGTTAAATAAAGATTTCTCACCCAAATGTGACTATTATGAAGAATAGTCTTTTCAACATCAAGAATACCCGACTCCATCACTCTAGAGTTAACTGACAGAGGAGGTAGGTGAGTCAAAGTAGCATGTGATGAAGAGGCATGTGAGATGCCCCCACCACCCATTTTACAGCTAAGCTCATCTACAAATTTGAAGAGACATGCCCGCTCCCATTCTGCCTCGTCTGCTACGCCCATTAGCGCACTAACTTCATGCTCCATAACCCCAGGCCAACCACTCAATCAGAATCTATTGTCTAGGACAAAAACTAGTCAAAGGCTCAACGTTCTTGGTTCCGATAACAACGCCTAAAAAAGAGGGGAGAGAAGATAATGAAGAGAAAATGATACTAAACCCAGTTGCACTTGAGAAAAATACCTCCAGTGCTAAAAGACTGGGAACCACCAAAAAACTGACAAAGGATAAAAAAATAGAAAAAAGAAGGGTAAACTAGTCGCTTCCCATTCCTAGCTCCCTAGAGAAACTGCCATTTGTAACTCCAAAGAGATCAATGGTGTAACTCCCGACAATAGCAGGGCATCAGTTTCTAAGTAAGGTAATCTGCCATTGAAACTTCAAGATAAGGTTAAAAAAACTTTCAGTTTTCATCTCAACTTCATCATGGAGTTATTGTAGTAACCCATCCGCCCAAAAGAAAACACATATGTTTAATCAAACACATATTTGGATTTGAATTTGTAACCTCCTAAAAACAAACACGTATTTTTAATCATTAGGCCCACTCAAGTTGTACATGTTGATAACCATTAGGTCCATATAAATGTTAAAATAAATAATAATAATTATTATATAATAAACAAAAAATTACATTAACTTTTCATTTTTTAAAATATTTTTAGGCATTGCAATCAAGCCTAGTATCTAGTTTTATGGGATTATGGCTAGCTATTTAGATTCAAACTACTTTTTGGTCATGGAGTAAAACCTAAAATTATTTTAATTGGTCTTAGGGTAAAACTTAAAACTGTTTTTGAGATAAGGATGCAAAGTATTGGTTTAAGCGTTAAAAACATCTTGTACTATGAAAAAATATGCCCCTTACAAATTACCAACAAATCATTTTCTTTAAATAACAATGATAATTCAACTAAGAATAATAATTAATAATAATTATCCTTACTAGCAATTATTATAATATTGTAATTATTACCACATTCCAAAATCTTTCAATTCTTTTAGCATTAAAAGATTAAATTTTAATTTTAATAATATTTTAGATACTTCATAAACCTGAATTTAAAATTATACCATTGTATTCATTCATTCAAACAAGTTGTTGAACACAAGTTAAAAAAATAATGACTTAATTATTTTTATTCTTAAAAAGTATACTAACCACTTCATAATCTTGAATTTAAAATTATTCCAATGTCTTGAATTTAAAATTATCCCACTGTAGTTATTCAAACAAATTGAATTTAAATTTATCCCAGTGTATTCATTCAAACATATTGTTTGACAAAAGTTGAAAAAATAATGATTTAGTTATATTTATTCTTTTAAAAACTATAGTAACCACACCGATCAATTATCTTTTAGATAGATCATAAGCTTGAATTTAAAATTATTCTAATGAATTGTATTCATTCAAACCAAGATGTTTCACAAAAGTTGAAAAACAATGACTTAGTTATTTTTAACCTTTAAAAATGACACTAACCACAATGCAATATTGTTTTGTGCAGGTTCTCCTTGTCTACGATGTTCTTTTCACATAGTGAGTAGTGTTTCTTCAAATTTCTGTTTGTGAAGGCTTTGAGCTTCCCTATAACGCATTTGTTTGAATTATACCATAGAATTTATTATATCGATATGCAGTGAGAAAGATGAAGATTCACTAGGCTAGCAATAATGGAAAGGTATTGGGGCGAATAAATTACCAGTATGTCCAAAATAAAATCCGTTGTGCAAACAATTTTGTGAAAAAGCAATCAAATATAATGCAAATATATGGCATTGATGCAGAGGAAAACACTAAGAGCACGCTTGGACGAGCAGTGCTTATCATATGGCTATATTTGGTCTTAATCATCACAGAAAGTTACACTGCAAATCTAACATCAATCCTCACAATGCAGCGGCTTTCAACAAAAATTCAAGGAATTGATAGCCTAGTAGTAAGCAATTCACCAATAGGATATCAAACTGGATCATATGTTAGAGACTATCTATCAGAAACGTTCAGTATAGCCAAATCCAGACTAGTTCCTTTAGATTCGGTTCAGAGCTATGCTAAAGCATTATCTCTGGGACCAAACAGTGGAGGTGTAGCAGCGGTTGTGGACGAGCTTCCCTATATTCAATTGTTTTTATCCAAGCATTGTGGATTTACAATTGTGGGTGGACAATTTTCCAAAAGTGGATGGGGATTTGTAAGTAGCCTTCCTCTCTTTTGTTTTGTCATTTTATTCTTCTTCAATATGAAAATAATGACAAAATCTATGCTGGTATCAACAGGTTTTTCCAAAGAACTCCCCGCTCGCACCCGATATGACCACAGCTCTCCTGACACTCTCTGAGAATGGAGAACTTCAGAGAATTAACAATAAATGGTGGGAAAATGATGCATGTGATAAACAGAGCAGTCAACTCAACTCCAATAAGTTTGGCCTGAACAGATTCTGGGGCCTTTTCTTAGTGATTGGAATTGTATGTTTTATAGCCTTGCTTGTATTTTTCTGTCGCATGATTTACCTGTTCACTCGTGATGCTGACAAATATATTGAGGATTCCAATCGTAGTTCCCGATCCTTCATCTCAAGAAGTGCAAGGATTCTGAAATCATTTTGCAGTTTTTGTTGCGAGGGACGAGAGGCTCCAGAAAAAGCCATCAGAGAAGAAAATGGATGTGCATTGTGGAGTCTGGCATGAGTCAACTTGAGTCCTTTACCTTCTCAGTTGATCATGCTATTTCTCCTTTTAGTTCTGTACTCCCAACTGCACCGTTTCAGTTATAAGCTTGAGTAACATTTGTAAATGTATAGATGGATATCTATCATTGAAAGGGAGCAGTTTGTCACAGTAAGCTGGCCAGGTTTTATCTGCTAAACTTTTCTTAAAAGAATATTGGAACAGTGGATGGGAAAGTCTGTTCTTTGATGTTGAGTTGCTTTAGTTATTCCACTTATTAATTTAAAGTCTGTTCTTTGATGTTCTTTGATGTTGAGTTGCTTTAGTTATTCCATAATTTAAATGTAAGTGATTATGTTTTGCATATTAACTTTGTTTACCTATCTTTATCTTTATATACCAAGGTTATTTAAATTCAAGTAAATAGTTAATTTTTTTCAAGTTTATCTTTTAAAAGTATATATACTCTACATCATTTTAAATTTTTTTTTTTTTTTAAGTGAAACACATATTCTAAATCCTTCAACCTCATTTAAATTAATTGTGTGGAAGTCCTGCAACAATATGTAAAACCAGTGCACGCCGAAATACCTACAACATTGCAATTTTGAACAGAAATAAACTTAAATCATTGGATTGGATAACTGGTAAAGAGTAATAGTAGAGACAGAAACAATTAACATCATCCAAAACCCCAAATCCTCTGCAAGAAGCCTGTAGAACCTGGATGACATAAGCGACTTCCACCTACTCAATGTTTTTGGACCGTAGATTTCACCCACCTGATACTATGGCCCAAATGCATTGTAAAGGTGAGACCAAATTCATTGCAACTAGGACATGTATTAGAAATGCTCATTGTAAATTAGAAATGCATGTCCACTAACTAATAAATATAAGTAATTATCCATTTAATTTAGCAATCACATTTATACATTTTTATTCAATTTGTGAATGAGGCCGTAAATAAAAAAACTGTATTTTGCATACCATTACTTTAAATGTAAATAAGTAATAATTTGATTATAGTAGTTGAGGTTGTAAATAAAAAGTTAAGAAAAGAAGTCACATGGACAAGTATAAATACACTTCAAGAAGCTCCTCATTTTTAGACACAGAAGTTTAATGATTATCTATCTTGAAGTGTAAATATTTTTGTAGTATATTGAAGGTAGCGAACTCTGAAATAGTGAAGGAAAAATCTGCAAACTAGCTTTATGAGGTTATCTGGCTTTATGAGGTTATCTGTGGGTCACAGTGGAGCAAGGCGTGGATATCTGTGGGTCGCAGTGGATCAAGTCGCGGATTTGTGAAAATGTTTTGAAAAATGATGCTTGGTCCAGGTTGCAACAAGTCATAATGACACAACAGGGTTGTTGCGGGGTCTGAGATGGTTTGCATCAGGTTTCGTCATGAGTAAAGATATGTCTTTATATATTTGATGCATAGATGGTTTGGCACATGCTTAAGGCATGTCTTGGAGGTCTTTTGGTACATGGTTGCATATGGTTGAGGTTCATGTCTTGGTGATATTGATACATGCTTGAGACCTATCCTTGGTACTTGGTTTATGGATGTTATGATTCATTGTTAGAAGCACATCTTTGTGACATTGGCATATACTTGAGGCATATGGTACATGGTATGATATATGCTTGAGGTACATTGTGGCACATGTTTTGGAGATTTGGGCATATGCTTGAGGTATATCTTGGTGATGTTATGGTACATCGATTAGAAACATATATTGGTTATCTTAGTATATAGTTTGGTATATGTTATGGTGATGTTATTACGTTCTTGAGGCACTTCATTGATGATATCCTATTGTATATGGTGGCAAATGTATGAGGCACATTCTTTGGTGCTTGGTTGAGGCACATCATTTGATGCATAAATGATGCATGGTTGATGTACATGGTATGGTATAGGTTGTGGTATATGGTTGATGTATATGGTATGGTAAAAGTTGTGATACATGGCTGATGTATTTGGTATGGTATAGGTTCTGGTACACGGTTGATGTACATGATATGGTGATGGTTTTGGTATCCATGTGAGTGGATCTGATTGATGATGATATATCAGTGACAAAGACAGTGACAGGGATAGTGACATGTTGGATGATTGGTTGATCATTAGTTATATGTTGATGTGAAAGTGATAATGACAATGACAGTGATAGGTTGTTTTATTGGTTACAGTGGTGTTGGCAGCCCTACATATTTTCAACTTTTTAAAGCATTAAATAATAAATTATGTAGCTGCCTACCTGGGGGTCATACGATTATTGTTCTTCATAAGCAATTTTTGAAACTATAAATGTGATCTTTCGGTTATTCCTAGTATTTTCATTTTCATACTTCGTTCATGACTGAAAGCATGAACGAAGCATTAAAACCTATGATTGTTTTACCTCTTTATCTAAAGCTTATGAAAGATGGATGGCTCTACAGTTTTTGTTAATAAAGATTTTTGTTTCCTGCTATAAAGCTCATCTTCTTTGTTGACTCCTCAAATGTGAAACATGCTTTGGGTTGTTATTTGAATAACCAATGATCCATTTGATTTAAACCATGATATATATTTTTTGTAGCTCTTGGTCATGCCTATCCTTGTCATTACATTTTGGTTTATAAAATTTTCCCTCTCCTGAACTTTAGAAACCAAACCCAAATTGTTGCGCAATGATGAAGTTTAATGCACCTGGTCGTGGCCTGTACCCTGTGGGAGGTGGTAGTCTGAAAACGATAAGCCCATCACCTCAAGATAAGTCTCGGGTTTCGCATGTACTCCTGGCATTCATTTCACGAAATGCCTTTCATTTGGTATTGAAGAACCTATGTTTATACGCGCTAGGGTATTGATGAGCTTTTGGGTCTGAAATGTCGCTCTGGTCTTCTCCTAGAAACCTTCCATACTCACTGTGTTTTATTGTCTTCTTTTCGTATCCCCATGGCCCCGGTTGTCAGGATTGAACCCAATGGCTCTCAAACCCTACTCCTGTGTGATGATGCAAGGGAGGATCTCGAGGGTCAAGGCTAGCTTGTTTTTCTTGAGAAATTCCAGGGTTTTAACTTGCGAACCACTCAGGAATTTTCCCTTTCTTTTGACGGATGTCGAGCCAAGGTAGGATACATTCAGGTCGAGGTCACAGAAGAATTTTTAGGTCAAGCAACAGGTCTTCCTTTGAGCGGGTAGAATTGGTTCAAAAATGCCAAGGTAGAGGAGGTTCCGTGGAGCCTGTTCTTCACATCTCGAAAAATCAACTGTTGTGATAAAGGTATGCATGTGTCCTTATTGAAAACCCGGTGGCATGGTTTGTTAGCAGTCTTGAAACAATTCGTGACATGCGAGAGCCACTTTAGTTTTGTTTTTCTATATCACATACGTTTGCTGATGAATTTCATCGTGTTTCAATTAAATATGCCCTATTACCTGTGGAGAAGCTTGTATAAAATGGCGAAGAGGTATAAGAGACAACGATTGGATTCAAGCCTGTTTCACCATGGTTTGATAAAGATATTGTTGGTACATCAATTGAAGTTACAAAATGATGATTGGAATGCCTTCCTAACCCAAAAATGTTTCATTAACTCCAATGCTGTAGAGGTTGACAAACCCATGATAGAGAAAACCATAGTCCATGCCAGAGCGGTTCCTTCATCTACAGAGGCCTGTGTTGCGGACACCCTCAGTGAGCCTATACCCGACCCAAAAGTTGCTGAGCAGATCCATGAACAACATGCCCATTCTAATGCCTTTGCTAAGAATGCAAACAGGCCTATGTGCAAACCATCTAAAGGTGACATTGATCTAGGTTTTAAAAATAAAAGGGAAGGAGATGTTCTGACACACAGCCGTGGGTATTCTCAAGCGGTTGTCACAGATTCACAATGTGAAATCTGTTTGTTCTGGATTGATAAGTATTATGCAGACATACCCATTTTATAATTGCAAATCAAAACCCTCATTGTTCAAGTTGACTCACTAATGGATGAAAATCATAGGCTAAAATCCATTGTTCATAGACAAGGAAAACGTTTGAAAACGACTGGGAACATAATAGTGAAGAACGTCAATAGTGTAACAGCAGTGGTCAATTCTGACATCCTATAAATCGAATTGATTTTCAGTTAAAGGTAAAGATTTGTTTTTATCTTAAATTGTGTTATATCTTTGTTTATAGAGTAAATTAGATTGCGTTGCTAAAATAAGACTAGCTACAGAATCAACAGATTCTGTAGCCAGTCTATTCTTGTTCGAAATTGAGAAGATATTGGTCAAATGTATATCTAAATTTCTTTATTTCATCATTTTCTTTCAGGATATCTGACAGTTTATGGTGATCAAATGATATGAATAATTTCTGGGCTTATTAGCCATATCTTTGGCTCATTTTTGTAAACATGAACAAACTCTTTTAGTTTTTTGAGATTGAGTGTGATATGGAGTGGTTATATTCCCCTCTATTTTTGTAATTAGCAGAATCATTGTGGAAATTTACTCTTATCTTACAAGATAAGGCAGTTAGCTTTTCTAAACCCTTTATAAACTCGTATTTTTTGTAATCAAGGCATCTTGGCCTGGGGCTGAAGGTGGACAATTTATTCACGAATTTGGACGGAACATATATTTACATTTCGACTTTAGCTCTCTGTAAATGTTGTTTTCGTTTATGGTTTGTTTATCCTAATTAATTAATAGTTGTTGATAGCTTTTGTCTTCACAATTTATTATGACATTGAGAAAATTTCTTTAAAATATAGTCCACATTTTGATGCTTTAGATATTAAAAAGAGTGACCATCCATTCAACCCAAATGATAAGATTTTTCTTTAGTTTTGTTGAATGATTAAAAGCATGTTGTTACAGTTAGATTTATCTTGAATGTAATTGCTTGTAATCACAAATATCACAGTGATTAGTTGCATCTTATCATTCTGTCATTGAAATTCAACAGTCAATATACTATTTTGCATTTATTCCAAACAGTTCAAGGTTCATTGCAGGTTTATCTTTTGGACAGGCTAGCTGGATATTCTATAATCATATAGATGTTGGATGCATTAATAGGTTAGTTTTATTCTTTTTGTCATTTGTTTGTTTTCGAAACTCTAATATATGGTCTGGTTTTGACCATCCACATACTCCTGTTTCATAGTATATTTTTCTATTTAATCTTAGATTAATAAAGAGAAAACAAAAAATAGCTTATGTTCTTTCTTTATTTGCTTTTGTTAAAGCAACCATCTTCACATAGATTTTCGTGAGTTTAGATTAAAACTCGCATCTTGTATATCGTGCACATAAACAAGATAGGTAGATCTTTTGTTTAAATACTATCTACAATAGTTATATATATTTATGTACATATACATATTATGTGGTTATTTAATAGTTAGCTCTTTTATTTATTTTATTCGTTCCTTCTAGGACTTTTAGATTGGCCAACAGAGCCATTAAACCCGTCAGAATGAGTTATACCAAACGACTTGGGTTATTTAGACAACCTTGGACCGGACTCGTTCTTCCAATTGACGGACGGTCACTTTCGTCCGTCAAAAAATGGCGCTAGAAGGAGGGCCTGAACACGATTGATGACACGTGGAGGTTGCAAGACTCCTCCTCCACACACCCGCTCTCCTATAGTAACAAGAATTCGTTCTGACGACAACGTTACTTCTCAAACAACAACCACCTTAAACGAAAATCCACAGATTATCGTTGAGCCAGTAACACCAAACCCTCTAGGGTCCGACATACAAGAAATTGTTCGTCAATCACTTCTGAGGACACACAGTGCTTTGGTCCATATCAGACAACCAGGTCGGCCACTAAATCAACCCTTAGATTTATCTGATATCAGGGAACAACTTGAA